>JAOTAV010015998.1:0-24851 GCA_026546445.1 Cyclargus thomasi
GCTCCGTCGGCGGGATTCGAACCCGCGACCCCCGGCGTAAGCTACCAACGCGCTTACCAACTGAGCCACAGAGGTCAATGTAGATTCTTAGCTTTAGGGATGCAAATGTGTCTCTTTTATGTCGGATATCGGGAAAATATAGCAAGCCACTTCGCACAATTCTCGTTAAACGCCTGCAGAAATAGTTATAGCAAAGGACAAAGTAATGTACCGTCGAAGAAATTTATTCATAACGTTAGAATTATAGTGCTAAAGTATGTGCACAATGCACTGAAGTACTTTTTTTTTACTCTTGTAACTGAATAAAGGACCACGAAGACTTAAATTTCTTTTGTCCCTGCAGCAATACAAAATCACATTGTTGTATTTAAATTTGCAAGTGAGACTCCTTTACAACTAACTTATGAATATTATGGTACCCTCTAAGTTCTAAGTGCAATTAAAATTACATTACGTGGGACAACTTGAAATTCCTTGGTTGTAACCGTCCCAATAGTTAGTACACGTCTACCTTGTGAGCGACGGCTAATCCTCTTGTTATGTTACAACTTGGAACTAACTTTGGTTCATACGTCACTATGGTGAAATCGTTTTAAGTTGGCGCTAGCGGTTGTTGACCTTTCGTCGAGGCGGTAAGTGAAAAATGTTTTTAAAGTAAATACCTTAAAAACATTTTTCAACCTTAAACTAAACTTATAGAAATTATATTAATTATAAAATTATAGAAATGTTATTTTTATTATCGTTTTATACGAGGCCAGTAATGCTGCCGCCAGTCCTTTAGACAAGCCACAGGCGACCACTAGTTAGACAATAGACGGGCACCCTATTCATGCCAGCGTCGGCAACTAGTGCTGGCTTGGTTTGAGAAATTATTTACCTAAGGCACATATCAAGCCACCACTGGCTTTATTGCCACTTATGTCGGCTTTGTGCAAGCCATGCAGTTTCGTGTATAAAAGCGAGTACGAACGTATGCAATATTCGTCTAGGATTGCTCATTATCAGCGTCGATTGTGCTAGATATTGGGCATGGGCAATCATAGCAATCCATCGCTTCCAAGCGTAAAAACATCTGATACAAAATTTAGTTTCGACAGCAGCAGAACCAGTAAAATTTATAATACGTTTCCGCACTCTTTGAACATCGTGATGAAAATGACTCGATATAAAAAATACGCTCGGATAACTTTCATCGATTTCAAGAGCTCTGAGAGGCAATACTTGTATCGTCTGTGGCTCTACCATGAGTTTTAAGCAATAGTATTTGTCGATACTCGATAGCGACTTCGGAAATTTTTAGCTTGGCAATTTTAGTTTCGCTAGTGACCGATAGTAGATCTATAAACGAGTATCGAGAAATACTATTGCTACAAAGTCATGGTAGAACCACTGAAATTGGAAGCGAACTTACGGCAAAATCTTAAAACCATCATTATAAAGATGACTAGTTGTTTTCCATAACTTTGTGCGATAAAAAAGAATTTCCTATTTCAAATGTACTCTCCGCCGGGGCGAAACTTTGTCGAACTGCCAACAAGGTTTGGAGCCTACTCAAGGCGCGGAAATAAATCTCATATATTTACAAATACTATTTTATTCAATTAATTGTATACAAAATAATATATCATAAAATATTTTATCGAAAAAAAAATTGTGTCGCTATTTTACTAAAGCCTAAGCCACGAGATTGGTCACAAAACCTCATATTAAAAGTATTTTTGGGCGTCATGTTTTGATGACAATCGATATGTTTCACAAATTAACCAGAATAATATTCAAATGCTAATAAGCAATATGGTATTATTGAAAATACTAGTACAAAAGATACAGAACATAATACATAAGGCTGATGTCATCGTTGTCTTCAGTAATAATTTCACATATTACCAAGCCGATCATGTACTATTACATAGAAACACAGTAGACAGAACTAACCAGTAAGCCTACTAAGGCTGGCCTCACACAATCGGAATGTCTCTCTGGATTATCTGAATTTAGTTTACTCGTTAAACCGGAATACCATACAATATCAGTATGTACGTATGCAGTACACACTATATGATTTTTGCAGATTATCAATTTTTCAAACCAATCTGCGCAGGCAAGTTAAATTCCAGATACGAAAAATTTATAATTTAGCCGACCGGCGAAATTAGGTTTAAACTAATGTGGCATCTTTGCCGAATCGCTCCGTAACTATAACTTGCTCAGCAGTTTAAACAATGCCAGCCGTACCGGACCGATTCGTCACTATTTTATTTTAGGTCGGCCTACTGGTTTGGTACATCTATTGTGGTAGAAGGCTGAACTAAATCTTACGTAATATATGCCTTTCAGACTCTCAATAGCCAAGTGTATGAGATGGAAAATTACAGGCCAGTAAAGAGGTCAATAGCGGCTGTATTGCCAATTCATTATTTAATTAAAAATAACAGATGAATGTAGTAAAATGGACAATACATACTAAGATAAATGTAAAAGTCTGTCAGCTGGTCTGACTTTTTGATCGTCTCTCAGCTTGTCCGTTTTTTATCTCTTTAAGGTTAAGATACAGAATCGAATTTAATGTGATTTGGTATGCGACCAGACAACTCATTTTGGATAAAATCATAAGGTAGCACACCTTAGAAATTATAATAATTTCTAAGTGACGTCCGCAACACTTTCCGCCAAAATTCTTGCTTATTAAGTGGAAATCGTACGCTTTTTTTTTCGTTACGGCAAAACAGGTATTCAATGTCCTTTGCCGGGGCCCCAACTATTAGTCCAGCGATTGGGTCTGCTACTATGGACATGGATTTATATTATAATAAAGGCGCTACTACTTAACAAGTACGTACCTAGTGCCTATTCAATACGGCTATCACACAGAAATGAGATCTCCCAGTCCCATGGGAAATATAGCAAAAAGTTCAACGACTCACAGCCTCGATAATATATTACTTTGCGCATCGTCTTTCACAAAGTAATAATATATCATACTAAAATTAGAGCGTACGTAGCCTAGTGGGTAAGGTGAGAGGGTGCAGGTTCAAACCCCGGTGGAGGCGTACCAATGAGACATTTTTCGATCTCAAGTACATAATTTGTATGCTCATTGCCGTGGGAGAGCCATGCTTCGGCACGAAATATACCGATATATAGGATACCGACTGACCTCATAGAAAACTGGCGTAAAACGGCGTTGTGCTGTGTTTCGTTCAGTGGGTAAGTTTACCGGTGACACAACTTCCCTAATCCCATTATGTGACAGTTCGGATGTCACGAGTGTCCATGGGTGACGGCAGTTGCTTTCTATCAGGTAACGGGAAAATATATGTATATATGTGGGGGTCCTAAGGAACTAACTAACTAATCTCAGCAGCTACTGGACGGATTTGAATATTTTTTTTTGTTTCATAGCTATTAGATCTGAGCAACATTTTAGATACTTTTTATCCTGGGAAAATGTACGGATCCCGCGTGATATACAAATTTTTAGTTATTAAAAAAAAAACGTTAAACAAATTCTGAACAGCGTGGTTACCAAAATTTTCATAATAATTTACGAAGTCCCATTAGTATAGCCTCAAACTCATAATAGAGCTACTGATAACACAACCTTCATATTAGTAGGTACACGCACGATGGTGCTAAATATTTTCCCGCCTGTACCCAGCAACAGATTCACGAGTTTAACAGACATTGACCGAGGATGGTCTAAATTGAGTCTTGGGCTGGCGGCTAATTTAATTTAGGTGTTAACATCTATCGATCGCCTCTAACTTCTAGCTCGTTTATAACCTTATATTAAGTGTACGTAGAAAACTTAGTTAATACACAACACTAGTTCGTAATGTAAATTTGGCTTTACTTTATTAAAAACACAGTCAGATGCTGAACTTTGGCATCATACATCACTTTGAAAGTACCACTAATCTATACATATCATAAAACGGTAAAATTGGAGTGTCTAGTAATAGAACACATATCTACAAAAAAAAGTTGTCTGTTTGTACGCGCTAATCTCGGGAACTACTGGACGGATTTGAATAAATCTTTTTTGTTTAATAGCTATTAGGTCTGAGCAACATTTTGGATACTTTTTATTCCGTGAAAATGTACGGTTCCTGCGTGATATACAAGTTTTTGCGCAACGGGCACCAACTAGTAAACAATACATACCGCAGATTGCGGACCATGTAAGTCGTTATCTTTTGGCTGAGTTTGACATCACCCACGATCTGTAATTGTTTTAACTTCTCTGATTGTACATGAAACCCGTCTACATTTTGAGAAAGCGATTGCAAAAAAAATGTTTTGTGCATTTGTCCACCATACATTCCCACCACCGGACCGTATCTTCTGTGTCGCCAGAATCAACAGTATTATCCAACCACAAAAACTCTTTAATATAATATTTGGGAAACTGAGGGTCTCTCTAAAACTATCCGAATAAAAAGACCTGCTTGCTCTACTGTACATATACTATACCTCGTACTCGTTACTCACTGCGGTTTGACTCAAAGCACGTTTTCAAACAACGTCATCACATTTTCAGGTAACATTCGCCTAGTCGGATTGCATTCAAATTCGACTTGGTGTGAATTCTGTGTGAATTTACATTCCGCTACGCGCTTACATCTCATGTAAATGTAAAGTCATTTTACTTTTCAAGTTTTGGTTTGACTTTATTACACTAGATTTTAATGTTGTTATCATTATACTTTAAATACCTTGAAGAATGAATACTTTGAGCGCATGGCATAGTAGGTACGCAAAAGTGTATGTTTACCTGAAACAAATAATAAAATATTACATTTAAATACTTATAATTTTACGTTCTTAAAATTTAAATCTATTCCAAATCATATCACTAACCATCTTATAATATTTAAACAGTGTTTAATTAATGAAGGCCTGCTGTCCCTTTCTGTCGTGTGACGTTTTCAATATACCAGAACCTTACGCACAGCGAAACTTGATTACTTAAACACTGTTTAAATATATTTATGAATAAGGAAGTAAGACTGTAGTTACATTTTACATATAATACCTTTCATTTTGTCTGTGTTTAAGCCTAAAGAATATCCCAATTATAACCAAACTGAAGATACAATTTCTGTAAACGAAAAGCCCAGTTTAACGAACAAAAGATCAAAGTTATGAATTCTAAGGCGTCTCTAACGATGCCATTAAACGTCCAACTAGACAGTCATTATCTTGGAATTCGATAGAGTTGTGCAGTATTTTAAAGACTTGTTGTTACCCGCGAATACGGCCGCGCGAAACTTTCTAGATTATCCCGTATTTACAACATTTTTGGATTACTGCTCGGCTCCTATTGGTCGTATCGTGATGTTATAGAGGCTATTACTAAGAAACAGAAAAATAATTTTTCGATTCCGGCCAGGAGTTTTTGAGATTAGCGCGTTCAAACAAAGAAACTCTTCACATTTGTATTATTACATAGGTATAGATGAAATTACGTTCTGATCATAGATACTTATAATATAATAATTATAAATAGTAATCATTATTATTATATATAATAGCAATTCCGAAAAAATGCTATATCAATCGTTGCAATTTTTCGATAATTTCTTAAACATTTCATAGTTTTATTTCCCGTGATAACGAACGTATTTACGAGCATATTAGAAAATGATTGGCCATGATGATAGTCTATTGTACAATCAGGGAAGTTGAAACAGAGTCAGATTGCGCATCTAAATAAATTGGTCGAGTTATGACAAACCCAACCGACACATTACGACTTACAAGGAATTGACATATTCCGACCAAATGACGTAGGTCCAGCAATAGCTTTGTTTTAATTTCCCCCATGGTACGTGCAAATATGTATATAAATCATGGAACAACGTTTATGTCCTCTTCATTATTGATTGATAATAACAATATGAACATATATTATTATTATATAATATGAACATTTGAGTACGCTTATCAGTAGTACGAAAAAAGCCTTCAATCTTTCGAACTCGGAATCCACGACAGCGACTACAATCAGTCGGACGCAAATCGCCAAAATTGAGCTTCATCCGGAAATGAAAATGTATTTTCCGTTGTGGCAGAGCATTTTACTGGCACGTAAGAACTCCCGAGGTACAGGAATTGGCTGCAGATTTGCTCGGAGACCTGAGTCCTCGGTGCATATTAAGTAATGGAATCTAGACACGGTATCAACTAACCTGTTTGGGGTTGTAAAAGAATTTTGGTTTATTGGTTTAGGTTTTATTTCACCATAGGCATGAAGCTTACAATGTACGATCAATCCTAAGTAAAGGCTTTTGAAGTACCTAATTACCGTCCTTAAGATAAAATGCCGCTTTGTACAAAAAGTACTTTTTGAGTTATGAGCAAAAAACGCCGCAGTTTTTCTATGGGCTTGGTACTTCATAACGGCAATATTAATTTTAATAACTCGATGACTATAAAAGCTACATAAAATTTTGCTAATACACGTCGATAGAGCTTTTTCTTCGACGACTAGATGTTGGTTAACGGCATTTAAGCTTCAGGACGGCAGTGTAGTGAAGAGTGCAATGTGCGGCAACGCGCGGTTCGTGGTAGGGCCCGAACCAAAACTTGTGTTCGTGCTTTTAGATAAAATTTCGAAACCCTTTTGAATCAGAAAAAAAACCCCCTTAACGATTGCAGTTCGAAATAAAACAAAACTCGATAAGCGTCCAGTTTAAATTGATTAATTGTAAAAAGTGAAATTTCCATAACTGTTCGTTTGAGCTTCGTAATGAAGCGGGCTCCCTGGTGGTTATTACCTGGTAATGCTAAAAGGGAATTCCCTGACGGTTATTTTGCTCATTTATGCCGATCAGCTGACTCCTGAGCAGCTTCAGCAGCATTATCAGGAAATATTTGAAAAGGGAACCCTATTAAACGGCTGTAAAATAAATTAAAAAAAAACTTTCATTTAAAAGTAAATTGGAGATTCGAATTTTATATCTCATGGATGTACGGATATTATTTTCGTATAAAGTTTAAAATTTTATACCAAATTCCAAGTGAAAAGTCATTTTGAACAGATAAGCACCGTTTTTTAAATCAAGAGCCTCACAAAACAGTAGCGTCGGTATTTTTGTTGTAAAATGATTTTCGGAAATCCATGTAACCGGGTAAGACTAGCCGGGTAAGAATAGCCAATTTTATTTTCTTGCTGGACCAAAATGTCTCCGTGTTTGCCGAAGCTTCTTTGGGTCAGTGTAATTATTATAAACGATCAATAAAATAAACAACACATGACTTTCGCGACCTCAGACATACTGAGAAGTGAAAGCGGTTAATTGCTAACGCGTTCCATCCTGTTATTATGTCATAGTGTTTCATAATTATTATATTAATGGTCTAGTATGTTCCATTAATACAACCGCGAGATGCAACTAAGTACCATCGAAGAAATTAATACAGAACCAGTTGACCTACGTCGTTAGGTCGGAATATATCAATTCCATGATCAGGCTCTGTCGACTACGATTGACACAACGCGAATGGAAATGAGAAGGGCTCTCATACAAAAAGAAAAACAAAATTTAGTTTGGCGATGTCAGAAGTACTTAATGAGGATCATTATATCGACGCGCAGTGGTTGAGCACCTTGGTAGCTAGCACCGCCGGGGGTCGCGGGTTTGAATCCCGCCGACGGTACAAAAAGTTTTTCAAATTTCCTGGGTCGTGGATGTGTATTAAATATTATGGGAATCATATAATTTAAATCTGAAATATGTGTATAGTATAAAAGTAATAAATATATTTCCGTTGTATGGTACCTGTAACGCAAGTCCTTCGGGTACTTAGCACGGGGCCAGACTGACGTAGTGTGAAGCGTCCATATATTATTATTATTATATTGCGAGATTATCAATTATGGCGGTTCTTAAGATACCCTGGATATAGACGGGCGGGAAGACTTACGAAGTCTCAGTAATATTTTCACAATAAAAAAATCGTAAAAACAGCTTTTAAAATCAATGTCTGAAAACATTGTCTATATGCCACTTAATGTTTTTTCGAAAAAAATATATCACGTCCCCGTGTTTAATACGATTAAAATAATCCAGTCAATGATGGGGGAAAAATAAATTTTATATGTTACGGTCACTGCGGGCGTTTCGCTAATGGCAGTTTATGTTAAGTATCTATTCGTTAAGCATGGAACTCACTACCTGTTACTGAAACCGAAAGATTTTAGAAACTTTCGAAAGAGAGTTAACGAACACGGTTTTACGATAGTGTTTTGAAGATGACATTGAATATTTAAACAATTTTGAAGCGTTTAAAATGTTTAATAAAACTGTAGGTTTGATGATGAACTTTTACTACATGTAAGCAATTCAGATGACAAGTTTAGCATAACAATTTTTAATCTATAAAGTATTGTAACTACTGTAATTCCCAGCATAATAAAAGAAGTGCCCGTCTCCAACAGCGGCTTTCAGAAACAACGCGCCCATGGCTGCGGGTTTCAGAAACAAACAGTGTGCACCAACCCTTAGCTGCGGGTTTCAGAAACAAGCCAGCGCAAGCCTTAAAACCATAAATAAGTATTTTTATAAACCCACAGCATCACGTCTCGTGTGATGGCGGGCGGGGTGCTGAATTTTTCACTTCCCCTCCCCTCCACCCACTCCGAGCACGCCCCGACTTAATAATATATCAGACAGACTTCGACACATCTCAAAATATAAACTTCTGTGGAATCCCGATATCGATAATTATTATAAAATATTATTTGAAATTCACAAAAAAAATATTGGTTATTTATTTCGTAGGGTATAATCATTAAAATGATTATAAGTAGGTGTAATGTTTAAAAAGCTTATGCGAGTTAACCTACTTCTTATTTAGTTTTATACCTAGTAAAAACCCTAAGTCTGCACCCATAAAAATTTTCAATATTACAAGTTTAGTTTCTTTAACTAACCTCCAATTTTTAACCGACTTCCAAAAACGAGGAGGTTATCATTAAATAGGCATAAACTCAAAAATTTTACGCGTAACAAGAAATGAAACTTATCAATCTGAATTTCCGAGCCGAGTAACAGCTAGTATAGTTGGCAAGTTTTAATGAAAGTTTATTGCACCGTCTACGAATTCATCTTAACTATCGGCAGACGGATGTTTTAACAGTTTCATAAAATTTTACTGAGTTTCAAACAAGCTTTTAACGTGTGTGTATTTTTAACGATTTTTTGTGTACGAATACTAGACGTGTTTTTTTTACATGTAGCTTAAAATACAAACGGATGGACTTGGTTTGGACCAGACTACGAAGGTTGATCACTTCTTTACCAAATGCAATTCTATATCTATAGTACAATGGGGGAAAAAAAAGAGAGTCAGTTGACGGACCTACGTCATTTGGTCGGAATATGTCAATTCTATGTAAGTCGTGATCTGTCGGCTGGGTTTGACGAAACCCGACCAAATTACTTAGATCCGATTGTAGATATCACTTGCGAACATACGCATTTCTATATTTAGTTTATTTATGTTTGACATATTTTCCATACACGTTCATGCGCAAATCCGACTCAAATTCGGCGGGTTTTATTTTATTTCCGGGTAATTTACATCACAAATGAAATTAACTTGTAGACTAATATTAATTTTAACTAGATTATGTAGCTTTAACAAGTGATTTGCAGTGCACGGGATCGCGTTCGGCAAACCTACCGAACGCTTTGAAGTTTGAATCCTGCCTCTGATTAGAAACGTACAAATGTATACAATGATTGGTAGGCGGTAGAGCTTTGTGATTAAATACAACGGTTATATAATATACTCTATGTATGAACATCTAATTAAAAATAATAAACATAAGCTACTGCACTTTTTTTAACCGACTTCACCAGAAGGATAGTTATGCTTTTCGAGAGTATGTAAGTATAATTGTTTGGCACGCTCTGCAGCCTAAACGGCTTGACTAATTTGGCATGAGAGATGTCATTAGATTTGTATTTACTGTGAGAATGACACTAGATATATCAGAATATATATACATTGACTTACAATTACTTTTGTATTTAAAACAATTATTGTTTATTAAATTGAGTTTAAGACATAATGTTGTTATTTTCCATATTTTTGGTAAAAGGTGGCCCCTGCAAGTTTTTTACGCCTGTTTTTCTCGCCGGGTTAGTTCCCGAACCGATGGTAGTCACCGTAGTCTCAACCTTCAGAAAGTGTACTTTAAGTACAGGTTTAGAATAAAAAAGATTTTGATTTGATTTGATTTTGATTTATAAAAAAGACAAAATGGCGGAGTTTTAGCGCCAAATTGGAATTTTTATATATTGTTTAAATTGCAACGGTTCCTGCAGTCGATTTTTTTGTTTTTTGGACGTTTAGCTTGTCGGTTCATAAATTAAACTCTGATCTTTCATTTTATAGTGCTTTCGGTCAATTTTAGCGGTAGCGGTCAATAAAATTCTAAAAAAAAATATATTTTTATACAAAGCGCAATTGACTTATGTGTTGTGTTGTCAATGGCGCGAACGGGCTGGATAGAAACGATGATGAATCGAAAAAGAAAAGGATTTTCGTATTAAAGCATGTTTTTGGATCCGAAAAAAGATTTGAAATCGAAACAATGTGTTAGATGCATAACTAGACACACGTTTGCTAGATAATGAAATGGGTAAGTTACAAGATTTGTCAAAATTTTCTAAAAAAAAATATCTTTTACTCGAAGGTAGTAAAATGTTACCTATCTGCTTCTTCCACTTATGTCTTCGATTTAGAAATTTATGTCTACGCGTATAACTTCGCCACGTTGCGATGTGAATTGACCCTGATGCCCAGGATATACGAGGCTAGTTTTCCAAGCCAGGATAGCAAGCTAGTACTCTTTTCATCTGTCTTGGCTTGATGACACTGGCTTGTCAATGAAATTACTTAGTTTACTAGCTTAGACATGAAGCAAGTTTTTTCTACACGCCAGTAATACTAGCTTGACAGCTCACTGATACTTGAGGCTTGAAAAACTGGTCTCGTGTCCCAAGTATTAAACTTCGGTAGCAATAAAAGTTTTTACAAAACGTCACACGAAAGTATAAAAGTAAGGAAGGGCTCATCGAGCGAAATGTAACAGATATAAATATTTAGTAACGTGTAGGTAGGACGGCACAAATGGTTGAGCATATCTCATTTTTATGAATTATTTAAAGTAACTACAGTTCTTGGCTTTTATGTTAACTTTCTTTACGTATGGGCTATGTTTCATGATTATGTTAATATGGGAATAATTACCATCGACCTACCTTATAGGGTCTTTAAACTTTAAAGGAAGTTTTGTAGTATTTGAAAAATCAACTTTGGATCAGATTTTTCAATTGTTATTCCTCTGATAAAAATAATAAAAGCGGCTGTGTCCCAGATTATGGATTCGGCATGTCTGTCTGTCTGTGTGTCACAACACACACAGACAAACAGACGTGCCGAATCTATGGGTTCCCCTTTTACCTTTTGGCCCCGGTACCCTGCTTGTCTTACTTGACTGCATGTCTTAAATAATTTGGACATTCGTCAATAAATTTTCAGGAAATTAAATCCACACTGCCATCATTATACTTAAATCACAGAACCAATTTTGATAAAATTCGGTGTTATTCGCTTTTATTTAAAAAAAGTAACATTCTATCTTTACCGAGTAATGCATAAATTGGCACATTTATTCCAATTTTAGGCAAGGCAAAAGGACAATGGTCAAAAAGGGGCAAAAATGATAAAATATCCCGAGTTCGAAGACGGGACAATGAGCAGCGTGGTGTTGAATTTTTAACGGCGCGGTTAGTGAACCATCTGTGCTGGCAACTCGGATATTTAATATTTATAGATGACAACACTTTGTTTCCTAACCTAGCCGAGACAACGCGTATTTATGAAACTTGCCCACTTTTACAATCTAATGTATCTGGGGGTTTAGTATGGAGTTGTAGGCAACATTTTGCATTGTTTTTATTTTAAGAGAGATCGATGATGATTTTGAAAAACGTAACGCCGTTTTTTTAAGAGCGTAGGCCCAACTTACACCTTTTTCCCGTTCCCTATTCCCATAGCTTATTCCTCTATCAAAAAGGCTGGCAACGCACTTGCAACGCCTCTGCTGTTACAAGTGTCCATGAGCAACGGCAGTCGCTTACATCAGATGACTCGTCTGGTCACTAGCTCCCTAATCCTAATAAAAAAAAACTTTAGAAGGCTTCCTTGAGTATTTATTTTGAATTGGAGATTAAGGCGAATATTTATTTAAATGCTATCTGTCTTTTACCTGTTAAATATGGTTCCGAAGCAAGGGTCGAATCGCTTTAGGAAATGTTTAGTGGAATATCATAACAGAATCCTATTTCCTATAGTACAAACTCCTAAAAATTAACAAAATAAAAAAGTTACCAACTAATAAATACACAAGAATTTTATATATTAGAATATACTTCGAGCAAGTGAACGTACAGAACTAAAAATATCACAAAACTTGTTCAATGTTTTCCGACGATGTGAAATTACCGTGAAATAAGCTGGTCTTTATAAAATTGAAATCATTTCTTGATTGAATTTTTAAAGTCTGAAGCTTTGGCGAGAAAATTGTCCACGCTGTTTGCAAGGAAACTTAAAGCTTAGAAGGAACTAAGAAGGAATATTGCAAAATTTATCGATTTTTTTACTAATTAGGTGGAAATAGTAGCAACCAGTTTTTTTTATTTGGCCACACAATAACATATACGAGTATACGTAATAACACATTTTTGGTCACAAGTCATGTCTATTACTCTCAAGTTCGTTGTCAGCCCTTTAACTAAGAATAGGGAAATTAGATTACGTAATAGACTTGGACCCCCGATAAACTCACTCACTGGTTTTCTGTGAGGCCGTGGTATTTTTCCGATCGAGATCGTAATTCTGTATAAATTATTATGATGTATAATTAATATTACTTGTTATAATAATAATTGTAGTGTAGTACAATAAAAACTTCATTTATTCTTATTTCAAGGTTTTTTGAAAGTGGATTTGCAAGTTTTTGTAGATAAGTAACATGTACTCGAATATTCCAGAAATCCTTGCAGACTTCCGTATTTTCCGTAAGTTTAATTCTGCCCAATTCTTGTAGTCATCGAAGGAATTGGTATAGGACCAGTTATCGGACTTATGTACTTAGATGTGTAATCTGGTTCTCTATCAACTTTCGTGATGTGCTATCAATCATTGTTCGATTTTCAGCTTATTGTTGACTTAATTTATGATTTGCCATTGACTATATCACGATAAGTTGCAGTTGCCTGATAATGTATAAAATTAAAGTTCTAGAAGTACGGGCGTAAATTCAAAAATCTCTGCCTTTAAAATTTTTTAATCAAGATAGAGAATTTTCAATCGAACTCAACTCGTACAAACGCTAAAGAATTACTCCCTGTTTTGTAACACGCTGTATAAAGCGTCGTCGAACAAATGAAACTTATTTTTATTGTTTTAAAATTTGTCCGTTGCGGAGTACTTTATAGTTTGCTGGCCGCTTTCAGGGTAACGCGATTACTAGCGCAGCCACAAAGACTTCAAAGATATTCGATAAGCTTTCAAAAGAAACTGAGTGCAGTCTTACAATGTCAGTACCGGTTGTAGGGCAAACTGTTAAGTATACAGAGTGTCACCAAAGAAAGGAATAATACTTTCCGGACATAGTTAGGCTTTTTGATTGTATGTCCGGCCAAAATAAACGATGTCTGTCTTGTCCGGCTTTAGTTAGGCTTTTTACATTTCGCAAAAATAAGGCACCTATCTAAGATTGATCTAGCATCAATTTTATTTATTACTTCATTAGAAATTAACTAGACTTATATTTTTTTTTGTCGCGCCTATTATTACACTATACTAAGAGGAAATCCTTTATAATATAGGGTGTCCGGTTTTTTAAGCCGAATGTTTTTTGGGTTTTTTTGTGACCAAACTGGCAGGTCTGTCCGTCCATTAGGTTTGGCGACCTGGCAACCCTACATGTAGAGATCACTGTGAAAGTTGTTACTTTGCAGTCAGTAGTCCGTCAGTAGCCGAGGCGTCAGTACTACAGAAATCAATTTACAGATACCAGCCGTGCTATGTCAGCACTCACTCGGCATTCGACTGACAACTATTACTGACTCAAAGTTTATCTTAAATTCTGACGCCTCTCGTTCTCCACAACTCAGCTAAAAAGTCTAAACTTGAGTTTTAAAGTTACTAAAACAAAAATGGATGAAGACGCTCCAAATGCCGAAACAAAAATTAAAAGCGGTCACGTACATCGTTTACTTTAAAGCGATCTCTGAACTGTATTAATATATCTCGTGAGTAATACTGACGAATTGCTCACACTGTTATTAAATATTTATTAGAAAAGGGTATGCGATCAATCAAATGAAGATCCGATATTTGTGAGCCTTAAGAAGTTGGGAAATTAATTATTTTTAATAATGACGTTGATGATGATAACTGCATTTAAATCACAAAACGTGCCAACTTCGGATTCCAGAACATAGCAAACTCTTTATGTGGAAAAAATTTGCGGTTTTTAGCGATACTGCCGTCTAGTGCTTTGCATAGTACATATTTACCAATCTGTGGTTTTTTGTTCCACCCGATGGAAGTGTCTATGTTTAAAATAACCGACTCTTATAGTCAAATACTGAATAATTTAACAGCTGGTATAGGGGATTGACGTCCACCATTAGCAGTCGACCGGTGTCCACGCGGCTTGCCATTTTTCCGCATTTCTAGCCATTTCAAGAAATTCCTAGCCGGTCTTGGCGGTGCTAGATAGTGGTTTAAGTGCTTATATTTAAGAATTGGAATTTAGTGAGACTAATACGTTTAAATATAATAATTACTTAAGTTAACTGCTACACTCGGAGGCGAGTTTCTACTTAGTGGCTATTCATAAAGCACGTCACTGTCGGCATTTTTGCTAGTGAACAAAATGGAAAATATGCATGATTTTTATTAAATATTCGAATAAATCTTTCGCTATTGAAAAACGATGTAGTCCTATCTGTTTATTGATAAAATTGAAAACAACTAAGTAACAAGCCTTTAAAATAATCAGTTAGAAAGAGAGATCCGATATTAATTGTGACGTCAAAGTCCATAAGCCGCATACAAAGTTCATACTAAATTACGTTTTAAAAGAAAGAGTTGGATAGAAAACTTAAATCGCTAATATCTGACTTATTCCTCAACAGAATTCAGAGAATTTTTGTCATTCTGCATATCTTTTAGCTTACTATCATAATAATTTGCATTTAATATATTTTGTTTTACACGCATCTTCCCCATTATAAAAAGTTGGACCCTCCTTTTTATATCGTCTCACCACCGCGTAATCTCGTATTTTAGACAGATGCTTTACACAATAAGGTAGTTTTTTAGTCACAGTAAATCAAATGTAATTAAACGTATTGGTTTAGTGTATTAAAATCAACTGGCATCGACACGTGTTTGCGATGGATCTCTCCTTGATCAATCAAACCCTAGATTAGCGGAGTAGTATTGACCTAATCTTCGGTGTAGCTTCCAATATTAATTCGATCTCAGTACACGAAATTTCGACACCGGAACACCAACAGAAATTAAAGTCTCATTGAGTTAATAAATAAACGTTTTTTTTCGACTATTTTAATACAATAAGACAAGCAAAATGTGTGTTCATGGGTGAAGCTGATTTTGAGCTAACTATATTCTAAAAGAGTTTGGCCCCCTAAATATCATTAAAAAAATGGATCGACACAAATAAACCAACTTAAATAAAAAAGTCTAATTTCAACTCCCGTACAACGAAGGCTACTTAACTTTAATTCAATTAGTAATTATAAAGAATATTTGTAAGAAATTCTGTAATCGTGTACATTCCGAAGTTAAATGCGTTATTTCAGGTTATAAACATATGGGTTAAAACTATATGGGTTAAGCTGTATATAAAAATATAAAACTCTATATTAATATAAAATTAATGATCAGATTGAAGGTATCTTCTTATGATCGTTCTTCAATTAAATGATTAATTATCTCACTGTTACGAATTTGTACAAAAATACAAAACTTTCTAAACTGTAAATTGAGTAAATTTATTTAAAAAAAAATAAGTAAAGAAATAAGAAGGAATGAATTGAAGCGGAAATACTAATTATGACGCGGCAAGCGGGTTTTTATAATGAAAGACCATCATTTCGAAACTGAAATTTTCTTTCTTTAGTTTCCCACAGATAGAATGTTTCTCGCGGCAAAACAAGCAAAACTTTTTACTTATAGCATTTACGTTATTTTTTTCGCAAACTCTGAATACCTGTGTACTTTCAAGATACCTGTTTGCATTCCTTTAATCTGAATACAGTTTGTAAGCTATTATTAAGTTTAAGCCTTTGAGGTACCTATGTGTTATCAGATAAGTTGATTCATAAGCAAATGGCGGCCTACGTTCATTGGTCACGTTGTGGTTGATACAATCCGCTTAAAATACGTAGGTGAGCCATTGAATCTTTTTTTATAGTACATGAATAGAAGGTACCAAGAAATTCTAAATACAGTGTTACGCTATATAGAGAAATACATCTCACGTTTTTGTAGAGATTTAACGCCTTATTGTGTGATGAAGTACCTCGTCTTCCCGCGTATAAGAGACATATTTTACAAAATAAAAACATATGCAAAATAACCGTTCATCTTAAGCATTTGTCAAGAGCGGCTTACCGTAACTTACTAGGCAGAAAAATGCCCCTCACCCGTCCGCATATCCGTGTTTGCGGGTTAAAAATCTTGTACATTTTATATTCTATGTATCGTTACTAGTATCTGTCCTCGGTTTTGTCCGCGTGGAATTCAAAAATCGCATAAAAAAACTTATATTATAGCAAGACTTCGTTGGGAATATGAATTTTTTTTTCAAGAACAAAGTATGTTATTCCATCTTTTTCACAAAGACTATGCCGAAAATCCAGTGGATTGGTTGTGTCATTAGGGAACAAACAACAAATATACTTGCCAGTTCATAATTATGGAGGTATCCTTATGGTTTTAAATACGATAGATTTACATGAATAGTTGCCACATAAAAGCCAAAGTGTTCACTATCTTAGTACATGGGTTCGGCTAACTTTTAGAAACCTTCTCATTTCAATGTATTGACTTAAGAATGAACTATTATAATTATTAATAAAAAAATGTTAATTAGTACACGAAGTAAGCGGTGAACAGGCCCTAAGTATAATACTTTGTATAATTAGAAATCACTTCGGTAGAGCTGGTAAAGAAGCCATACACGAAACTATTATAAGTACTAGAGGTCGCCCTGTCCAAATTCGACCATAAACATAAAAATAAACAGAAAATATTAAGTTTTAGCATGTTTTAGGAAAAAGCTATAAAAAACTATAATCTGTTCTAAATTCAATCATAGACTTCAATTTGGCATAAAGGTCTCGTTGCCAGGCCATCAAAATTTTTAATAAAAAAAAACAGACTTTAACCATAAACAAAAGAGTATTTCGTGTATGATTATCTTCTATCAAAATATTGTAGTGTGTGTGCTGCAGAGAGCGTTTCATTTATTAAAAATATGCAATATTAAAGCATATTAAAAAAAATGGTTTTCCATGCTCCTCTTCCATACCAACAATAACTGGGAGAAATTGCATGCTTTAACATCTTTTGTAAAAATGGGTACAAGTTTTCCGCTCTCGTATTAATATATGGATAGAAAATTGTCGTCATGTTTAATAAAATTGGGTTCGTTTGTTCAACCGTTTCTTCTAACAATCGGGTAAATTTATGAGTGTTATTATTGTGAAAGAGAATCTTGTCTGATGTATTTTGCCATAAAATTCTTTGCGTGGTGCGGATAAAATAAGCGCCGGTGCCGCGGTGTAGCCGGGAAGAAAAGTGCTCTTAATTATTAACGGTGGTCGCAAGCGTGTCGCGAGATACCTAGGGAACCTTCGCAATTTACCACATTCCTGATAAATCTTCTTAAGAAAATAAGTACATCTACACTTTTTCTGTGCCCCGAAGCTTTTGCCCACGACTTCGTCCGAGGACTGGACGAAGTCCAAATTTGCAAATACTACGAAATCGAATCTGTAGTTTTCGTGTTAAAGAAAAAGTTTGATACTAACTCTTACCCCCCTCTTAGAGGGGTGGAGCAAAAAAATTATACACCAGCTTCCTTATAAAAGTGTTTAACTAATGGGCTATTCCGTTCTGTCGTATGACGTTTTCAATATTACAGAAAAGGACGGCCAACCTTGGTTAGTTAAACATTGATTGAATATTTTTATGAATAAGGGGGTAATGTTAAGTTGGAAGAAGACAAATATATTTGCGAAATTCAAACCGCATTCAAATCGGAAGTAATTTTCGCGTGATGCTGGAACAATCATACAGACAGAAAAACTAACTACATTTTTTGGCTTCTGTATCGACGTAGTGAGTAAGGGGGGGGGGCTTATTATTTTTTAAATTTTTACAATAAACAGAATTTTTGTTTTTTCAGATTTATTATATTTATAGATGAGGCAGCGTTATTTTGTCGAGTCAATCTTCTACAGTTTTTGAAAATTGAAACTTTATATAAATGAATACTGACTTCTTCAAAAACTGATCTATAGACGCGTGTTTAGTGTGTTGATAAAATTTTTCATCGTCTATTGTATGTTCTTGAGGGTAAGTTTTTAAAAAAGTAGTTCCTGAGATTTGCGCGTTCAAACAAACAAACTCTTCAGCTTTACATTATTAGTATAGATATACATAGCCTGTAACATAGATCAACGTTTGTAGGTAAAACCTAAGAAAGTAAAGGTTTTATGTATTCAGATATCGATCCGACGTTTGTTTATACTTTAAATTTTTAATCGTACTTTGTACGTACTGCAATACAAGTAATTTTTAATGAAAGCAAAAATGTCAACAATGTAATCTTGATAATTTATGTACTAGGCGTACGTGTGTTGTGGAAAATTAAATCGTATTGTGTACTAAGTAAGGTGTTTTTGCGTTGTACTGACTCACAAAAGGAAGAGGTGGTTTGGGTTTATTTTTCGTGGAACTAAACATGCTAAAGTATGTGGTTTTAATGGTGAAATAAGTGGTGGAGACCTTCAGCTCCATCGACTGGTGACTTCAATGAATGTGATCTAAAAATTCCGTAATAAGGATGTTTAAAATATATTCATTGTTTCTTTATGTTTTCCTTTCTTTATACTGATATCACAATCTTTAGTAGCGTTCTGCCGTGTGAGCATCCGAACACCCGAATGCATTATGTAGAAAATAGCTAGCGCGTGCGTTCACCCTTTCCCCATACAAAACCGAATGCGGAAAACGAATTCGGAAACCTAATACGGAAAATGAAAGCTTGCGAACGGCCTAAGGATCGGATCACTATCATTTCTATCCATTGTGCAAGCTTTGCGTTCGTCCCCCCGTCGTCGATTTTATTTTAATTCTATTAATAAGTAAACAGGCCAATAAAAGTAGGAGTCAAGCCAATCGCGGTCATAAAACACGAGATCGCAACCCGAACACGGATCTTGCATTATTCAGACGCACACATGTGTCCACAATTCATTGCCTTACGTACAGGGATGCCAACATTGAAAAAATTGGTATAAAACTACAACATTAGTGCTCTGAAAAAAAATTATACTCTGAAGTTGTGAAAAATCAAAGTAAAATAAAAATATTAATTTTCATAAATAATAAACTACGGTAGCAAAAAAGAAATCAAACAATTTGTTGCCATCCTATATTTGTGGGTTTTAAAATATGTCTACCATACCAAAATTTCGTCTTTTGTATAACAAACATTATTTCTTAGCTGGACCCTAACCTTAGATACCCTAACCTTTTACTTGGACTACTTTTAACTAAGGAACAATATAAAAGTCTTCTTAACCTACTGGTAATATCAAGAGTCACACCTAGTATACAATAAATATATTATTTAGATCATATTTTAATTAAGTGATACTGTTATTTGCTACCAATTAAGGAAAAGCGAAGCTTACTAGTTGTTACTACCTACTTAAAATGAAGAGAGAGTTTCGTTTACAATTGATATTTATTTAATATTGTCTGTAACAAGAAATGAAAATGGAATTTTCCTGAGAAATTGCATCTTACAATTTAACTGTACAAGACAATCTTTATATTCAGGTAAGAGCCAATCAAAGCATCTTTTAAACTGCTATTTGAGTTTTAATAAATTATATTATTTTATTATTTATAAATAGGTGTCTAATATAATCGTAAGATAACATCATAAAACTACAAAACCACATTGTAAAATCCATAATAATTATATATAATAATTTTAACTGCGTTCCTTTTTGAATGACCTATTTTTAAAAATATTGTTTTAAGTCGATTAAGGCGGGCTGTAAGAATTTCGAAAAAATCTGACGCTTCGAGAACTCCGCTGCACAAAAATTTCCAGGGTTTCGAACAATCTCGATATCAAATTTGATAAAAATCGGTTTAGTAGGCAATTATCTAGACCTCACATGATTCGCATTTATAATATTAGTATGGTAAAATCATTTTAACTTAAACCCCTCGGTTAAAAATGCATTACTGTAGGCGGAGTAGATATTGTGATCTACATCCATCGAAGTGAGAGTTATTTTCGGCACGTTCCCACTTCTAAAAGATCGAAAATGTAAAATATTACACTACGTCTTATATTTAGGAGTTTATGAACAAACCTTATGGGCGCTACGGGAGCTATTATAAATGGATATAAGTTAACTTTTATAAGTTAAATTGCCAACGAAAAAGTTGGTGAAGCTAAATTAAATAAAGTGGGCAAAGTCGAACATAGCTCATACATGAATCAGTAATAACAGTTTGTTACTACTAAAACGAAAAATTAAATTTATTTACAAAAGTGACAAATTCTTCCGAATCGGTTATGATTCCAATAATTTGTAATTTGTAATTAACAATAAATAGTGCTTCTCACTAAGCCTATGGTGGGATAAACTACTTATAAATGTCAACTCTCACCTTTAACAAAAATAAAATGTTAACATCAAAAAACTTGCATAAAGCAACCAATGCGTAAACGTTTATAATATTACTAACGGCTCTTTATATTACGGTGTTGGAGTTATCTCACCTCCAGCACCACCTTTATGTTACCGTCATAAAGACTAATTTCAGAAACGCCAAGGTAGAATAACACCGAACGGATTGTACCGCAATTTCTCGGTGGGCATTAATTAGACGGGTCCCTAAATGGGTTGAGCAGCGAAAAACAACGTAAGTGGGTAAAATATGAAAGAGCTCGGCTAAGTTTTAATTCTGTAGATTCAACTTCTTGGATGGCATGTGTTAATAATTCAGGAAGGGGGAAGCTACCGAGTTAACGGCCTATATAAATAACTGGAAGAGCTCTCTCGATTGTTTCCGACTTAATAGTTTCGGAATTCGAATTGGTTTTGAGTTCGTTCGATTTTTTTTGAACTACGTGTAAAGAAGAGTTTTTTTTTTTAATTGACTTCAATTTATAAAGATGTCAGTTGATGCCAAAAATCTGTTAGTGTGACGAAAATTTTTTGAGTTGTTCCAAAGCTGTTCCATACAATAGTGTTTTTTTTAAAAAACACGTGTAGTGTCACTCTCTTGTCGAATGACCACACACACACACGTGTAGTGTGTGTGTGTGGTCTGACTCAAAAAATGTAAATTTTTTATAACTGGGAATATCTATAAACAATGGACTGTTTAAATAAGGACACATCTAGATATAGACCGTTGTTCTAAATCGACTGTTCAAAACGTTACACGCAACTCGGTTAACGAGCGTTCACGTACGACGTTCGCTATTATTCTGCACCTGACAGGATCTTATGGGAACGGTATAAGGATTATAAGAGTACATCCGAGTACAGTCACGTGTATAATAAATACCATGTAAGCACAATGTGGTCACTATCACTGGAAATTCAAACTAGTTTTTTTTTTATAAATAGATACGTCATTTTGTTAATCGCCATATTTAGATGTTACGGTCTACGGAGTTTGGTAACGTTTCCCAAAACTTCTTTGTTGAACTACGAAAACATTATGTGTAGGGGAACGTACCCATTCAGGTTTGAATCTGACTATGAAACGCATTCTATAGAGTGAACGCGGGTGTGGACGTAACATACTCAAAATAATTTTGCCATCCATCCAACGAATGTGAGATATGTGCAATTGAATGTTTACTAGTGGTAATCTCTCGTTACCGTTGAAATAGCCAATTAAAATAGCTACATATTTGAAATCATCCTGCCAATTCTATCAATGATAATTTACATTTCATAATTAGGTAAATCATGTTTGCTTTGTGCATAACTTAACATTATTACACATTCATGTTTTTTTTTTAATTTTAAAGGATAGCCGAAAAATTGTAAATAAAATGTTTTAAAAGTCTGTTATTTTTAGATACGACAATAGTGATGATGACTAGGTCAACAATTCGCTATTTTTTCAAAATACAATAGAGACATAATAGTGAAAAAAGTATATCTAAAAACTTCAGCTTCATAACTTCTATATTTTTTTTTGGAAAACCCTTCAAAGTTGGGTTAAAATATTTATGCCATTCGATAAGTTAGGCAATTTACAACAAGTTTTGTTATGAAACCACTTTCATAAACACTATTTTATATTATAGCTATCGAACAAAGTCTTCCCGCGTTGCGTACAAACTACCAGTAAGTGACGTCATAATGGAGTATCGTTTAATATGGAGCGTTTTGGGTAGGTATATTTTACGTGATTTTCAAATTGATCTTTGAGAGAATTCAACCATCAAAGTAATTTCTTTCACTGATATTTCAATTTTTAAGGCGTCTTTAATTACCAATAAGAAAAAAAATCATGCTCATCAAATTTAGCGGAATTCCGCATACGGACACCCAAATGCTTTGAACTAGTAGGAAATGCGTTTTCGACAAATTCCGCATTCAATACGTCGCATCTAAACCGCGTCCGAATGCGGAATACTAACACGGAAAACGCACGTACGCTGCTGGCCATATGAAAAAGATCCACGGATACTTCAATATCTAATCACATCATCGGAAAGAGATTTAAGGATATCGCCATAAAGTCACGTATCCCTTTGCGATGGATTGGTTGTATTTTTTGCAATATTAAATATTAAAGGGCAAACCTCACCCGCCCATAAACTTGTTCGCCATCCTTCACCTGGGCCACATACAATCACATTTTACTGACTAGAGAGGGCATCGGGAATCGATATCGGAGTACTCGATGCTATTCGATATATTTCCGAACGAGTGATTCTATTAATTTATATCGTTTTAATAGCTAAAAACGTAAAATTTTGTTCTAGTTTTTGCCAGCTTCGCCAGTTTTTAAAGGAGGTTTTTAACAAAAACCTTTATCCCATGTTTTTTTTTCCCTTTACCCATTGGAGTAGAATTTCTCAAAATGGTTTCTGAGCGGATGCCTACGTCATATCTACTTGCATGCCAAATTACAAACCGATCCGAATCAAACCGAAGTGAATCTAGATTATTATGTAAGTCAGTTTTATGTTTTATTTATACTTTTCATCGATATTGCTCGGTTTGAGGGTGAAAAGGTAACATACACTTTTGCATTTTCAATCTTCGTAGCAAGAGCTACGCGTTTCATAGACAATACATCTCGTAGAAAAACTTTTTGTCATGATAACGAAAAAAGAGCATTATACGCATTGTGCACGTGTGTATGTATTTATGTTTGTGTGTCTCATAACATATATTTTTGATGGTGTTTGATTTTAAATCGGTTTCGTAGCTTCGAAGTTTACCCGCTTTACACACAAACAAGTACTCTGCCGCCATAACGAAAAAGGGCGCATCTAAATTTTTTTCAAAATTGAGTTAGAACACACATTAACGTAATTTTTTAAAAAATAAATGTTAAATGCGCCCTTTTTCGTTATGACGGCAGTACTTACTTTCAATATAATATTAGTATAGAAGATGAATAGCATGAAACCACTATCGGAATTTCCTTCCCTTTTATTCGGCAATATTCAATCAGCCCCTTTGAGTATCGCATATCGATGTAACAGGTTCCTAGGTATTTCGAACAAAGCGTGTAGTCCATGTCTAAATATTAAGAGCTGAGCTTTGTGCGTCTGTTGTCTGTATTGTTAAGTTCAGCTCACACTCGCGCCGTCGGAACGTTTCGGCTTTTCGACTATAGCATATTAACCTCTATATTGTGTTAGACACGTTAAATACTATCTGAAAAGTTAATTCATAACCAGATTCCGCAGTCCACACCTAGGATCTTGGTCGCGTTGTAGGTCCGTCAACTGGCTATTTTTTTTATGGTTCATATGCTGGCGCGCGAATTTATGCAAACTTAAGTTTTTTGCTACAGAAATATTTACTGTCTAGTATTAAACAAAAGCTATCAAGTACTAGTAGGACTCGCCTATTAAGGGCTCTGCAGTCCCTTGGCAAGTAGAAATGGGTACGTACCCAGTAAATACCCATATCTACCCAAAACTGCCCATAGTGATTTTCTAAAAATCCTCATAACTTACAAATAATCTAGGCATTTCATTTTTTTTCCGGTCGGAAATTACATGATTTACCTTTATTTGTTTGAATTTATATTAATTTATTCTATTTTATGACAATTATTACTTTACTATAGTTTTATTTACCCAAAATGTTGGGTAAATCCAATGGGTATTTACCGGCTAGGTGCCCCTGAAAAAAACGACGACGCGCGTCAACGCACTCAATGTAAATTGACCTTTAGGTAAACGCGCATTGTACTATCACAAATGAAATTGG
>JAOTAV010016019.1:0-24832 GCA_026546445.1 Cyclargus thomasi
GCAACTTGAAGTAATTGGAACACTGCAGGGAAAGATGTACTAAACAGCTGCGTAGCCGTCAGTATTCCTAGAGATTCCTCAATCTTTCCAGACAATCTTAAATGTCAAGACAAACAGTTCCTTAATTTTTGTAACAAAATTAGGAGGAAATCGAGCAAATAGGTCACGTGACGCAAAGGAGCTTCTGTCGCTTGTGACATTGGAAGTTTTGACGGCATGTGAACCACGAAATATTTAAAATCACATTATTACACCAGTATTATAACATAATGAAATTAAATTAAGCATCTCTTTTTAAACATCGGTGTGAATTCTGAGAACCCCAGCTTTAAGTTCTATTTCGATTATAATTACAAAGAAAAAGAGAACAATAGACTGTGATATCACCGGTGGATTTATAGACTAACTAACGCTACAATCATGTCCGCAAGGAAATCCATTATGTATAATGTCAGTATCCAATAGGTGAAAATTAAAAAAAAACTTAAGTTTAATAAAATATTATTGAGGGTAGATATCGCCACTAGCAGATTGGATTTTATCATTAAAAATGCAAAAATCACTTTACCTTATCACCTCTATATGCATTAAGACACCCTCTTTCAAACCTTCACAGAGCTTATTCGAGGCAGCATTGACATCGCATCCAGGTCGCGCCATGATACTTTCATACTCGCTGCTCAACCTTTTGAAATATTTCCTCAGCAGCAAGAACTTATTTTTATAAATAACCATGCTCGATATAACCAGCCCGTCGACATTGGTAACCGAGGTGACTATGAAAGTGGCCATGAAAGCGGTGAAAACGCGAAAATACTTGGCTCCCTGTGAGTCGTCACCGGGCGACGCGTAGTACGTTATTAGGATGTAAAAGTAATGTCCTAAAAATACAAATAAACTTATAAAAAGAAGCCAGAGTCAGTGATTGTTGTCTTCCGATCTCAAGTTCAATCGTTTTGTTTGCATTCTTGGTAACACGTAAAAAAACAAAAAACAGTTAATTTAGATAGCTAAGAATGTTCTTACATACATATAAAGTACGTCGAGAATAATTACTTGGGATGCTTCTAGGAAAACCATGATCACCATATGTTTCCATACAAATTTCATGGTTCCCATTACCAGCCACCACCATGGTGAACATGGGACCTTTTCGAAACAATACTCTGTACAACAAAAAAAAATTTTGAAAATCGGTTCGCAAACGACGGAGCTATGGTTGAACATACGTACAAAAACCACAGCCGAACATATAACCTCCTCGTTTTTGGAACTCGGTTAAAAATGAAATTCTATGGTCTTAGGCTGTTAGCACAGCAATTAAAAAATCTTCACTTAAACAAACAATAGCTGTACTCGGATCGCACCTGAAAACATATTAATAATTCCTCGGACGATATACATGAAGGTAGCTCCATACATACAAGAGAAGTAGATGCTGCAAACAAACTTTATCTCTTTGTACTTCTTCTCTCCTAGTTCTGGGTCATCAATGGAATCGCACGCTCGTATGAGGTCGAAGATCAACTTCTTTATAGACCCTCGCTTGAGTATCGCAACTAATACTTTGAACATGAAAAACAAGTGAACAACCCCATGAGATATAGCGTAGAACTTGTCGTCTTTGGACAACGACTCTATGGTCGATGCCATCACTTCCATAATCGCGGTGAAGAGGAATAAAGAATAGAAGGTGAAAGAGCATGCGATGTAAAGAATATTTTTCTCATTTCCTATAACGCCTTCCTCGTACCAATTGTTACCGCCGCCCGCCCAAAATATAACTTTACAGGCTAAACGCAAAATGTCAGCATCCTTCATTTTCAAACGACTTACAACAAGAAGTTTCTATATTTTTGTACGTTAAACACCTTTGACTACCAATTGTATTGTAAGTTCTCAAAGATCAAACAATTTTAGTATTTGGGTACCAACACTTAAGTAAAGTTTAATTTACAAACTTTTAGTTAAATTATCTTTGTATATGATTACACAGGTAATTCGACTAAAAGTGGAGTAATTTAAAGTGTCACTTATGAAAGTGTCACTATAAATTACATGGTTTTAGATCCATGTAAGTAGGTGTAAATTATACTATTACGACAACGCTTTAGGTACCTTGTCATTATACTGGAAAGTTCGTGTGATTAAAATAATAGTTATACTAACTTTAACTGTCTCACATATGAGTTATCTCAGTCCATAGATATTTTGTGTGTCGGCAATGTCTGATATGTTACATTTCCAATATGCCAGAGAAAAGCACGCAGATCCTACATAGTTGTTCTCTGTTTGAGTATTTTATTATGAAATTAGTGAGCAAACAAGCTACCGCTTATTTCTTGAATAGCAACTTCCATTGCCTAAGGAGTAAGGACATTCGCAACATCGAAAGAGTTCAGCAGGCTTATAAGTCGTAATAGCCATATTGTAAAGGAATTGCTCCGCATTCACATTTTATTAAAAAGTCAAATAGTTTCGATAAAATTATTACTTCAAATTCAATTTAAATTAACTATGAAATTCCTGATTTGCTAAAAATTTGTACATTTTTGCATCAAAAATGACAAAATGGATAGCTCTAAGCAATATTGCTAAGTGACCTTTTTATATAGGAGCTGCCGCCCTAAAAAGGTCACTTCGCAATATTGCTAAGAGCAATTCATTTTGTCATTTTTACTGAATAAGTACTAATTTGGCGAAAGAGTGATTTCACAATTAATTTGAAATGATTTTGAAGTAACTATTTTATCAAAACTATTCAATTTTTTAACAAAATGTACCAACACTAAATGTAGAGCAAATCCTTGGCAATATTGCTATTACGACCTTTTTAGGTCGCCAGGTGCCAGTATTTTAGTTAGCTGTCCAAAGTGTGCTAATAAAATGGAATTCATATTTTCAGCTAACAAAAAGCACGTCGAATCATCTGGAAAATACTAAAACCAGGGACCAACTGATCTCACTGCTAAAAGAGCACGAAAAGAGCTCAGCGGAAGTGCGGGAGCATCGCACAACCATCAACGAATTGAACTTCCTGCTCAAGCAAGTCGAAAAGGAAATCAAAGCATTGAGAAATAAAGGAGTTGGCTTAGAAAAGGTATTTAATAACTTTATTTACATATTCCTAGCTAAGAAAATAAAATAATTGTACGGTTGTTAACACTAGCGTATTGAGATAAAAAACCGGCCATGTGTGAATTGGACTCGTGCACGATCGTTTACCGTACCGGTACAGAGCAAAAAAATTGGGAAAACGTATTTCTGAAAGTTTAAAATTTCTAAAAAATTAAAAACTCATAACAAACATTCAAATTTATAAAAGGGTCTAAATTTTTTAAAGAAAAATATGTGAAAAAATGTTACTTATTTGTCTAGATAGGATTTCAACCTTCGCCTCCTAAGAGACTGGTGCCTTAAACCAGAATCTTAACCGCTAGACCACGCTGCTAATGGGACAAACGTCGAATTTGTCAATCAATTATTAAGGAAGGAAGTAGCAAAAACGTATTTGTAATTCTTGAGTCACTTTTAGATATTTAATTTATTTTGTTATAGCGGCAACATATTCATGGCATACATATTCTGCATATTTTTTTAGATACAGCCTGGAGACAGACAGATGGACTGACATCGAAGTTAAGACTCCGATGTCAGCCCGTCTGGAACGAAAGGTCTGGAAAGGAACCTAAAAAATGAGACAGATACAACAAACAAATTTGTGAGACTAATTAAGCTTGCGACAGTGAAAGATTTACATTTTTATCTCACTAGGCCACTTCATTTCTGCCACCCCATATGTACCTACCAAATTCGCTTCCTTCGAGGATTTGAAGCCGCCGCCCATAAGTCATGGCGTACAACGGCTATTTATAAATCCAGACTTGGACCGGACTATAGGAGACTTGTGCTTTCAGGACAGCCTCAACAGCATAACCAATCACACCATAGTGAGTCAACTGGAGAATCGCCTGAACACAGCGCTGATGAAGTTCAACAGTGTTAATAGCGATAACTACAAAATGCGTCTCGAAATCGATCGACTGCTCCGAGACCGGTAACAAATCGATTGAGTTATGCAATGTTTACTCACCACGTTATAATACAACATAATGATTGCCATTAGAATAATCTAGATTCTAGTTCATAATGCTAGTTTGAGCCCAAAAAACCTTTCAATTTCAACATCTACAACCTCTACATGTATAATAATAATAGGTATTATTGTTAGGTATAGCAAGCCAGATAGGTTTAAACAGATAGATTAAAGACACAAGTGGAAATGGCGGGTAAGTAACATTTTAAAAACTGCCGGATTTTTGAATAAATGGATCCTTTAGGACCGGAAAAATGGTTTGAAATTAAAATAATGAGGATTTTATGGAAAGTAAGATAATGAAATCGCAAAATTACAAGATTTATAAAATTTTATTGGAAAAACTTTATCCGCTTCTTTCACTTACGTCTCCAACTGTATTTGCGACATGGAAGTAAGTGACCTTTAACAACCTTCATAACAGTTCTAACGAATAGTGGTGGTTCGGCACTGCTCCCTCTGTTTGTTACCTTTCACAGCCGAAACCGGCTTTACCTATTTTTGCCAAATTTTATAAGCATACTTAAATTTCCATTTTTCACCAAAACGGGACATTTCACAAGACACAAAATTTCGGTGATTTAGGGAGGATTTAGTCAGAATTTTATGTTTTGCTCTTCTTGGGAGAGATAATTTGAACCTTTCTGATGTCTTGAGCACGGTGATGCATCTGATAATAAAATAGTATTTATGATCATATAAATATAAATTCCTTTTCCTGCTAAAGCATTTCTAATTGCGTAGCTAACTTATACTACTTTTGGGTTTGACTGTAAGACGAGACATTTCAGTGTGTTCGTCTCGGCGAAGTACCAAATAAAGAGACAGTCCCGTTCAAAACGGGAAATGTGGTCACTTTATGCATACTGAGTAGATTTAATTTGCAGAAATGCTAAAACTTATTTTTCAGACCCCTGAGTCATAATGGGTTGTTCACCATCATCATTAATGTCCAATGAAGAAGGCACGGGACAGCTAGTAATATCATAGATTACTCTTTAATCTTTACTAGCTGCTGCCCATATAAATAAATAAATAAATAAAAATGAAGATGACATTCGATTTGTCATGTAAATTCCTTGTATCTATGTGCTATCTTCTTTTTACGGCGTAACGGCTATATATAACCATGGCCAGTCGAGTAAAGGCGGGAAATCAATTTTCTTGGTTCAATGATTTTAGCAACGTTACAATATTTCGTCAAGTCTAAAGTCTAGACAAAGTCAGGATAAATCGTCAGTGCAGTCAAAGCGTCAAGTCAGTAGATTCAGTAAAGGAGTAGACGCTAAAATTTATAGTGCAGTTTTTGAGGGATACAAAAAATAGCACGTTTCTTGAAATTGTATCACTTGCCAACACTTGTGCATGATAACGAATATTTAATGGTTGACATTCTACCACTATAACGCATTAAATACAAAAAAAACACAAATTTAGCGAAGAAATACAAAAAAGTCGGTTAAAAAGTAACATAACTTTTTCACGTCCCGCCAAAAATCCATCTATGTGCTAAAACGGCACAATACCAAATGTGTCAAAATCAGCATTGTCTCTAGTCCTATGTGAATTAAACATATTCGTATGTCAACAAATGGCTGAGTTACAACAGTTGTCGTTTTGTAATTGGTCGAATCTTGGGGCCATTTTTTTTCTTTTCTCTCCTGTATAAATGTCAATTTTGAATAGCGTCACTTTAATACATAACCATCGATGTTTCGATCAGTGATTCTGTAAAGAAGCGATAAAGAAACAGCGTTGGTTAGGGGCACTGCTCCTCATTGCTCTACAGCAAATTTTAAGTCGCTAAGAACTTTATTAATATCTTACGTTTTCACGAACTAGTGACTATCACTTTCCTTTATGAGAGATTGTTGTGTGTCTATTTTTATGCGTTCGCCCGATACAAAACGCGATTGTCAACGAAGTGTTGTGTTTTCACTTTATTGTTGGCAATGGAGGTTGGTATGGAACTATTTTGACAGAGTGGGCAGGGCAACATACAGATGAGACGCGACTTACTGACGCGATTGACAGCCGCGATCTAGGTTTTGTTTTTTAATGATATTTAGGTAGCGAGCGAGCAGACGGGTTACCTGATGGAAAGCAACTGCCGTCGCCCATGTACACTCACGTCACCCGAAGAGTCGCAAGTGCGTTGCCGGCTTTTATGAGAGAATAAGGAATCGGAATAGGGATAAGGGATTAGGGAAGTTGGGCCACAAGGCAGGTCAGTTTTGGGCGTGAAAGAATAACACACAGACAGACACAGTTACTTTCGCATTTATAATATAAAAGTGGATGGTATGGATGAAACAAGCTCTATGTCGTGTTTGACGTGTTTTTGTATTAGATTGACATAGTGGAACGAAAACGAATTTACGCCACTGGTTGGTGCAACGGAGTTGTGGGCATCATTTAGTGGTCTATAGTAACAGATTTATGGCAAAACAAGTTTGGCGGGTCAGCTAGATATGAGTGGGCCACTTGGGCGGACATGAACCGTCGTCAGGTATTTCAGGTTCGTAACGAGAATGTGAGAACCGACGATTATGCAATCGATCGAAATCATTTTATATCTAAGAGTACAGCAATAATTGCCGGTATATAAAAGTGAAAATTATTGGAAAGGGCTTCGAAAGTTGGTCTCTAATTTACTTTTATGTATGGTCCATGCTACTTATAGGTGGTAGGAACATATTTTTTTAAGCGGGCTTTGGTCCACCACACATTCCCACCACTGTATCTCCCGTGTCGCCAGGATCAGCAGCGGTATCCAACCACGAAAACCCTTTGATATGATCTCAGGGAGACCGAGGGACATGCTAAAGCTGTCTTGGGACCCGCAACGAAATGAATTAGAGGAAGATAGGAGTCGGGATAAATAGAATTCCCTCACCAAAACAAAGCGGGAGACAGCACAAAGTTATGTTCCTAACATATTGCATATCCCCATTATATAATATGTGATGGTCGCTTAGAAAGATCTCCAGACTGAAGTTCTCGGTCAGGCCGAAGGGGCGCCCTCTGGCATAATTCTGTGGAGCAGTAATTAAGTTATCGCACGAGAACTGTACATTTTACGGTACAACGAATATCTGTCCCTTCCCGGAAGTCAAACTGTATCCCATCAGAATTGGTTTAACAGATTTTAACGTGAAGAGGTGACAGACAAACACATTATTTTAGTTTTAGTAATGATACCCGTAACGCCGTTGCGTAACAATTCGTTTACCCCGCGCGTGCCCATACCAAATTTCAGCAAAATAGGTTCCGCGGTTTGAGAGTGAAGACGTATCAAACAGACGTACCTTCACATATAATATTAGAATGTATATGAAAGGTCACGTGTAACACGATGGGAAGGAGGCCGGGTCCGGTGACAGTGACGGATACGGATCGGTTACCGTAACACTAGTCAGGTAGAACCGCCGCGCTACATCCGCGGAAATGGGGGACAGTCTTGGGCTTAGTATGCGTAAAAGAAATGAGAGGAGTGTTTTGGACAAATTGACATATTTTCGTCCCTTCGCTTATAGTAATTTTTAACAACTTTACAGTAGCTCTACCATTAGTTTAAAGAAATAGTTTTTGTCGATACTCGATGCCGACTACGTAAATTTTTAGTATGGCAATTTCAGTTCCGCAAATGACCACTAGAAGCGCTGTAAATTTTGACATTCTAGAAATTGATGTGTTTTACTTTTCTCATAGTAAAGTCACAGAAAACAAAAAAACTTTGCGGTTTTGCGGGGCCAACCGTCTTGAGCGCTGTCACTATTTCATGAATTACGGCTTATGACTGTCTGAAATGTAATTAAATGCGACCAATGGTTCGAAGCGCAATGAACAGCTCTATCCAATGGCACTAAAATGTAAAAACCGTGCGACTCGAGCCGTGAGTGAGCTTAGGGACGATATATATTTTTTTGTTATTATGATATTTTAGGGGGCAAGCGAGCAAACAAGTTACCTGGTGAAAGCAATTTCTGTTTCACGTTTCGCTGTTTTACGACAGTTTTCTGTGAGGAATTTTTTGAAATTCTAGCCGTAAATGGGTGAAAAAGGGTTAAAGTTTATATAAATTTTTCTACGAAATTTCCTCATATCTTAAGTTAGAGACCTAAAATTTTGTTTCTGAGCTGCTCATTCAAAATAAATAAATACACAATACGTATATAAGCGTATATAATAGTAACCTCATACGCAGTTAGAGGTTTCCAAGTAAACATGTTGCTACCGAAGTAGGTACGGTATTTTGTAATTGGTGTATAACAATTAAGATCATTAAAGACCGGTCTAATGCAACCTAGGATATCTAGAGATCTAGTTCTAGATGCCTATAGTCTAGAATTCTAAATATTTCTAAAATTACAAATGTTATGGTGGTTCATGCTCAGTAGTTAAGGACTCTATCTTTCCTTTATAACGGTCATAGGATGATCGAAATTATATCTACTGAAACTTATATATTTATTCCTCATTATAATTTTTTTTAATCACAGACCAAAGAGCAGTCCGTGCCTTTGAATAGTTATAATTTTTTGTAGTTTTATTTGCATGTTACAATTACTCCGTTTTAAAATTCGTCTACTTTAGTTTTATACAGTTCAATAATAAAGTGTAAAATTAATTATGTTGATATAAAATGCTTGTTCTAATTTATAAATTTTGTAAAGTTAAGGATAAAATTAATTGTCTAGTCAGTGCGTTGTTCGTCACCTGTCGGTGGTCGATGTCATCTTCTTGCCTGGGGTGTCATCGATGTCTTGATAATCTGGGATGTTGTTGTCTTTCTTGGTGTTTAGTTCGTCTAGTCTATGTCATCCTCATTCAATTTAGGTTTATTAATTATCTTATGATGATATTGAATGTGCTCTACTGTATCGGCTGGGTGGAAATTTTCAGGTATCACATGACGATCTGAACGAAACTAGACGAGGAAAAAGGAAAAATTTTAATACTTTACGTAGTAAAGTATGTAAACCTTTGATTCGCACTCGAGAGGGTGCAGGTTCGAGCCATAATGTTATGGGTTAATATTTCGGGACGGACGCCTAATGTTTATCTGCGAATTCACTTTGATACCGGATATCATACGAATTGACATTTACAAGTTACACTTTGCCGTCGTGTTTTGACCTATGAATATTTTATTTTGCAGATAAGATTTTCAAGTACGAATTAGTAAATAAAAAATAAAATACCGGTAAAAATATATTTTGTATAATTCATTGTATTAATGCTACATAATTTAATAAATAGCTAACGGCTGTAATCAAGTAAACATTTACAGGTTACTTAACTTTAGAATAGAATAGAATAGAATAGAATCCACAATAGACAACGAACCAGCCTCCTTATTAACAATGCGATTCCGCGCGGAAACGAAAACTTCTCTCCGAAACTCCTGGCACTAATAACAGAAGTTTCCGAAATCGGGAACGAATCAGTGCGGAATCGCATCGTGAACAGGGCGCAGATATGACATATAATGGCAAACTTATCAATTTCGAAAAATATTCTAATATTCTAAGACGAACTTCCTCCAGAACACACGAACCGATTTCGACAGTTTTGCATTCGTTAGAAAGGTCTCGGGCTCCGTGACGTTTATAGCGAAGAAAATTTCAGAAAATTTTCAGGAGAAATGCAGGAAAACAGGGAAAATCATACAGCGCCATCTCTGATGCCTGGCATGCATCACACAGCGCTTGACAGCTACTGATTGTACTCTGCTCAATAAATTTCTCATATTAGAGTTTAAAATTTTTATTGCGGCGTACGTGTGATAAGCATTTAATTTTATTGTTGAAAATAACAATTCTCATCTTTGATACCACGCGGACGGAGTCGCGGGCAACAGCTGGTATTTCATAAAAATTATTAAGAAATGTTATAATATGTATAAATACGCCATAAAGGCACCATAAATAAATTAAAAATTACAGGTTACATGCATAATACATACAATATACATAGAGCCTCCTCTTCCGAAGTCTGCTGAGAAGCACATAATGTTTATAATTTTGCCGATTTAGGACGTAGATTCCATCTCCACTATTAAAGCTTTATTAGATCATGCAGGGACATATTAAACAGGGCATAATATATTTAAGGCATGCAGGGGCGTATCTAAGTTAACACGTACCCGGTACCAAGTGGCCACCTGTAGTCCGATGACGCCACCGAAAACAATATACATACATATATTAATATATTAGCACACCATTACATATAATATGATTACTTATAATTAGTGTAGTTAATTATTTTGTTAGAAATTATAATTTTACGGGCGGATGTAATCGTTATAACAATAAATATTTTGATGTTCCTAGAAATAAAAAATAAAATATTAGTACACAATATATTAGAATATTATACAAAGTACAAAATATGTCTATACATGTAACAAAAAAACATTAAAATTGGAGTGTCTGAACATTTAATATTTTTATAAAGTAATCAATGTGTGGGTGCTTAGGAATAGTAATAGAACACATATCGATACAAAAAAGTTGTCTGTTCGTCTGTTTATACGCGCTAATGTCAGGAACTACAGGACGGATTTGAATAAATCTTTTTTTGTTTAATAGCTATTAGGTCTGGGCAACATATAGGATACTTTTTATCTCGAAACAATGCACGGTTTCCGTGTATACTGTATAGTGATTACTATTAAAAAAAGAAACAGTATTTTCATTAATATTAAATTTGCTACTTATTGTAAGTCAGCGAATACTTGCTCCTAGACTATTTCGTTTCTATTTAATGGATTAAAAGGTTTTTTTATTGTACAGATGTTTAAGATATCCTATAGCAGGCTAGAAGTCTAGGCTATAATGGGTACTGTGAGTTTTAATCGTCTATCACTGTCTTATCTTCGAGCTAAATGGCTAAGAATAGTATACTGTTAATATAGTACTGGATAATAATGGATCGGACTTTAATATTAAACACATACGCAAAATAATTAAATACCACAACTAAGCTCGTGATATTATTAAGTTTAAGCACTTAGGGACCATCCATATTCACACAAATTTCGAGATTTTTAGTCTCCCTCCCCCTCCTTGTCACAGTTAGTCGCATTACTGTTACCCACCTCCCTATTGTGATGTCACAGATTTGCAATTTTACCTACAAAAATTTAAACCACCCCAATATTTCAAATTTTGGATATTAAATAATAGAATTTGTAATGTGATGTAACAAAAGTAAGGTCCACCCTCCCCCTTGTCACACTTCGTCTACCGAAAGTTGCGCAGTTGAAAAAAAATGCTCAGACTTTTAGGGCACTATAGTATATTTATATAAGCATTCTGATTTTGTCAATACAGGAAGGTTATTATGACCTCTTATTCCCAGCCAAGGTCCAGCCAGTCAGCAGTTATAATATTGTAACTGTGTCATTTATATTGTTGTATTTAAATTAATGGATATGAAATTGTAAATGTCTTTTAAGGTTAGGAGCATTTAAAAATATATACATAAAAATGTAAAATAGTATATATGAAAAATGTAAATAGAAAAATGGAAGAAACATTGTAAATCGTAAAAATCTGTAGAAGAATATGGTCAAAATGGAAAAAAGAAAGCAAGCAAAACAAATAAAAAAGAATAAAACAAGTCCTAATAACGTTAGGGGGTGGGAAGAAAAAAAAAAAAGCCAGTCAGTAGTCACATGACACTAAATACGTGAAGTTTGACGTTCCCTTATGTCACCAACATGTTTAAAATCCATTCAGAGACAACCAAACTAGGATTAATTCAGTTACTATTCTAATAAGGCATTGTAATACGAAAAAAGAACACAGCAATTGTTGGGCGTATATTGAATTGCCTGGAACCATGCAGGTTTGTAATGGTCATAATAGCCCCCCTGGTTGAATCATTGGCACGTTTAAATTATGCTGATTGGTATTGGTTTAACTAACTAGGTACCGTGGCGTGTACTGTCAAGGTCTCTGCGGTTGGGGGCAACCACAACAGGGCCCCGTCGGAAGTGTAACCCACGTAGTAACTGTAACTACACAGGCTAGATCGACTCACTGTCAGGGTGGTTTTCCGATCATCGTGGCAAGCGACCGCGAGCAAGAAGATCCTGTATATTCATATTATAAATGGAAAAGTATTTGTTTACCCTTTCTTCTCGCCTTAACCAATCGAGTTGATTTTTGGCAAAAACTTTTTTAGTTGAAAGAATGGAGAGTAACATGGGCCACTTTGGTCTTTATCGTATTTTCACCAATTTTCTATTTCCACGAACAAAAGATGGTTTCAAATAAAACGGTTTAGGTTTTCAAAAGACTAGAAGTATAGAACGTAGTATGTTGTAGGTGCACGGGACCTAAAAAGGTCGTAATAGCAAAATTGCAAAGGGATTGCTCTAGAATTCGTTTAAAATTGAATAGAATTGCTACTTCAAAATAATTTAAAATTCATTGTGAAAACACTATTTTGCAAAATTAGTAGTTATTTACAAGAAAAATGACAAAATGAATTGCTGTTAGCGATATTGAGAAGTGACCTTTTTAGGGTGGCTGTACTGGAACCAACCGGTAACCGATATCGGAACGGACGATACAAAATACAGGTACATATTTCATATAATTAATATGACTTAAAGTATAGGTTACCCTATCGAAATCGGTGTAGGGGTAACAGACAACATACATTATTACGCGATTTATAATTTACCATGAACACTAAAAATGAATAGTGTCATAATAAGAAATCGTAGGTTTAAAGCAGATGGGTGAATCAACTTTTTCTTGTCCTTGACAAATCTTTGAATAAAAAGTCAATCAGCGTATTATTAACCGACTTCCAAAAACGAGGAGGTTATTATTCATAGATAAAATGAGTTTATTCGATAGCCAATTAAATATCTTAACCGAAAATTAACAAAATAAATACTAAATCAAAACATTTCTATGTATAAAGTCGGTGGTTCAGGGGACAAAACCATATTTTCATACAAATTCTGGGATATTTTTCGTCCCTGGGCAACTGCTTGTAAACATAAAAACTGTATTTTTTTCTGAAATTCTCAGTTATAATATTGGTCTATGTATTAGGATAATGTGTATATGACTAGATTTAAATTATGTATTAGTAATTAGTGAATATTACGGTTTGAACTCGTAACGTACGTAAAGGCAGAAATTGCGGTACAAAAAAGTTGATTCACCCAGATACAATATTTAACAGTAAATCATTGAACATAATTTCTCAAATAAATCTCAAAAATCTTCCGACTACCGACCGACAAAACAAACGTAATTACAAGCGCTCCATCGTGAAGGCAATTATTCGATTGTTACTCGAATCTTCGAGAACGGTCAAGAGAAAGGAAAGTAGATCGGTACGGCCACCCTGGAATAAAAAGCATGGACCATGACCATAATTCCATATCTGGGCCAATTTGTGGTCTCTGAGTTCTCGTACCACAATATAAACTAAGTATACAGTAATATCTTCATACTCGACAGCACCGCACCGCGCCACGTCGGCACATAGCTTGAATTTAGACAATAGGTTTATTATCATAAAGTTTAATATTTTTTATTAAGTGATGTTAAACTAATCAAGGTTCGCTGTCCCTATCTGGAATATTAAAAACGGTACACGACAGAAAGGGACAGCGAATCTTGATTCTTTAAACATTTTTATGAATTGCATTGAAAGGCAAAGTGTAAAAAGTCCAGCATTTGTGTGATGATGTTTTAGTGGATCAGAAATAAAAATTAATCGAGCACTGTTGACACAATTCAAGATTCAAACGAAAAAAAATGTAGATCAAAATCGGCGGCCCCCAAGTTTATATACAACGAATTACGATACAAAATGCTTACACACAAACAAACATACACGTCAGTATTATAGCTACCCTGCGCTTTCGTCTGAGCTGTAAAACAACGGTGTCACGTGACCGAGGCGACTTGTCTGTGAAACAAATACGCGACTGCGATTTCATCAGGTAGGTACAATTACTACTAACACTACTGTACATACATATATTACGTTATCCTCGTCTTATTCAAATATTATCATAGATACAGTGAAGCTATAAGGTTTAAGTACTCTGACAACAAAACATTAAAGGACTGCATTTGGCTCGCAACCATATGCAAAGTAAACAATCGTATCTACCAGTTACGGTTTTATAAAAACAAGAGGTCGCCCTGTGGTCGAAATGAGACCAAAAATATTTCTGAATTCAATTACAGACTTCTATTTGGCATAAATGGCTCATTAGGAGGCCATTAAATCTGATTAAAAAAGACACATACTTCAACCATAAACAAAAGAGTAATTAGGGTGTGATTATCGTGTTATGTTTATAATTTATATCGTAGTGTGTTATTAAAAATATATTAATATAATATGCAAGATTGAAGCATTTTTAAATAATATTAGTATTTCACGCTCCTCCACTATATAAACTTTAACCGGGAAAAATATATGCTTCTACATCTACCCGTCTTTTGTAAAAAGGGGTACAAAGTTTTACGCTCGCGTATTTTTATTTAGATAATGTTTTTATCACAAGCGCGAAGCTTTTAAAAGGCCAGTCTATTAAAGGAATTGACTCATTTCCTTTAATTTATTCAAACAAGAATTATTCAGGCTTTGACACAGTTTTCAATAATTCATTTTATATTTAGCTAATTTTTTTTCGGTTTTGAGAATTGTAATAAAGGATCGGTTTAAATGAAATCATTACATATATTATTTATACCAATATTATATAATCTACAAAAGTGTAGTGTGTGCTGATACCCAGAACCGCAGAAAATGACTGAGGATAGTTAAATCGAAAAAATGTACGGTACCCATGTGATAAGCGAATTCCGGTATCGACGTCAACTACCTATACCTACCTAACACTTTAAACGGTAACGGGCAAAGTGTGCCCTATAGCACACTTATAGCCTATAAGCACACTGTTGACTGACCGGGTCCCATCGCATTGACGCATTTTCAGTACGTCAGTGTGACCACCTATAAATCACCCGTGACTGGATATATCAAAAACGTTGCTATATTTTACTATTTCTACAAAAAATTACTCAACCATGTTTTAGCTTCTACCAAATTTTTTCCTTTATTTATCAATGTTAAAACTAAAATAAAATTGTTTATGAAAAAAGGTCTTGATTATCTTTTTAATTTTTTCTATAATATCAATTACCTACTATAAAGTAATAGATATTTTGGACTCCAAAAAGTAGTTTTCTACAATATGGGTCGTGGGCCGTGTCCCATCCGCCGCGCAAGAATCCGCCTCGCTGAGTCCCGACACGATCCGCCAAGGTGTACTATACGCGCATCAAAAATCCGCCTCCATACAAATTGTATGAAGGCGGTTTTTTCCGCTAAGACCAGGCACGCTGCGGAGCGGCATAATTTGCTTATCCTTTCATTGAAATGACATTCTCAATTGATGTGAAAAATATTTCCTACACTTTTTTTTGAATTTCGAAAATTTTTCAATTTCGAAAGCTTTGGTCACCGTCGTGTTTTAATCACAGCCACAAATCCGACTAGTTGTAATTAAGCAACACATACGACGGTGTTTGTGCAAACTCTCGTATCTGCTAACGGTGTCTGGTTTAGTAATTTTTCTGTCGCAGAACACGGCACGATACACTTAGGCCCATTCGTACGGATCTAGGTTAAACTTAACCCTGGGTTAAACAGCGTTTTATCTCTTTCGTACACATGAGAAAGAAAGGAGCTAAACTCGTGTTAATTCCGAACGTAAATTAACAAGTTACGTGCAAGCAGGCCTTAGAATTTACGTTATTTCCAACGAGCTAACGTTTTAGCTGTGTTAAATCTCAGAAAGTGTCGACCTTCCAGCTAGAACTAGGATTACGTGAGAACAAGGACGATAATAAAGTATCTGAGAGGCGACTGAAGTTTCCTAAGATGTTTTATTGAAGAAACGGCGACCCGTCAGATATCGAACTGTGTTTAAATGTGACATAATAAACTATAAAATAAAATTTAAGTTTATTTGTTTATACATATTTCAAATATAGTCGTTCGCGTCATACAAAATCTACCTATTGTCCCTTCGCGATTTACCCCCATTTGCCTTATTTACGACTTCTATAAATTAATATTTACGATAGAACCCCCCGCAAAATATATTTTATATATCTTTAATGTGCAGAATTTCTTTTTCACATGCAACAGATTAACAGAATTTTGTGATACTAGGCCTAAGTAACGCATATTTCAGGAGTTAAAGCAAACTCATCCCGTATTAATTTAACCCTGATTTGGTTAATTGATAGCTAAGACTTTTAATTTAATCTAGTTCACTATATGTACATACGTTGAATGAACTGAAGTCCACTTGAGATCCGGATCTCGCTGAGATCGAGTGAACTACATAACAAATAGCGCGAACATTTTAATATTAATAACTTAATCATTCCGGTCAGTGAATAATCTACTTTATAAGTAGGGTTAGAAAAAAACTGCATAATTTTGACTTCGAAATGCGCCATTTTGATTTTTTAATTTTTTAACAGTGTCAATTGCGCTATCAAGACGAATCTAACGATACCTCATACGTTCAAATCTATTAAGCCGATTAGGCTGCAGAGCGTGCCAAACATACATACATTATATACATTATCTCGAAATCATAACCCTTCTTCTAGCGCAGTCGGGTAAAAATAACTGTGAATCGCAGCTGCGGCGATCAAATATTTTTTAATTTTGAAAAAATATACGTTTGTGTAAACATAATATCTAGTTTTGGTTTTGTGGTTGGTTATTTCATATCGCCTGGCAACGCCGGACTAGAACGAACTTTGCTGATGGTACTTCTACTACTTTTACTTTTAATATACTTTTTACTTTTTAATTATTTAAATACTTTTTGATTTCACTTACGCAGTTTCACTCACATATTTTTAATACTATAGAATTTGTTTCGCTCAAATATTACAGATGCGCAGATTCTTTAAAAAATTTAATAAAATACCACCAAGATTATGTATCGTGATAAAAAACAACTTTAATCAAAATCAAGTGTAGTGAAAAATAAAACTTAATTTAACGACTTAAAGCTCACAATAGCACAAAAGTTAAATCTCGCGGTGTCGGAGCGACTAGGAACGGAACGAGGCATTATGCGCGGTTTTGTCGGTGGCACTTTTTAGACTGTGAGTCTTAATAATATACGATCGAAGGCTGTAAGCCTTGATTTATATCAGCCTTCGATCAAATATTATAAAGGCACGCTGATATTATTGACAGCGTATATATGTGAAGATAGACCCTACACGCATTTACATAATAATAATAATATCTATGGACGCTTTACACCACGTCAATCTGACCCCGTGCTAAGTACCCAAGGGACTTGTGTTACAGGTACCAGACAATGGAAATATATTTAATACTTTTATAATATACACATATTTAAGATTTTTACTATATAATACACATCTATGATCCAGGAATATTGAAAAACTTTTGTTTCGTCGGCGGGATTCGAACCCGCGACCCCCGGCGTGAGCTACCAAAGTGCTCAACCACTGCGCCTCGAACCAATACAAACCAATACGACTACGATCAAAATGCAGTGCCAATTTCGATAGTGAAGTAAGATGTCAAAGATATGTCGGATTTGACATAACGCGCCGCAAACCATGTTCGACATATCGAAACTGGCATTTGACTTTCGACCAAGCGTCCAGATTTGTAATAAGCCCGAATGGAATGATCTGTTTTCCCGTAGCTTTTAAAGTAAACTTGTGTAATTTAGAGGTAATAAACCATAAAAGTTGTCGATAAATACCACGATTCTCCATCTGGCATGTTGTTTTACCATAATATTAAGTTTTAAAGTCATTTTAAAATGTTTTTTGACCTTACTTACAACCTTTTTAGGAAATTCGATACAATTAAATCTTTAGCACGTAAGTGCTTAACTCTAGCACTTATGTTATGGGCATATTAAAATTATTGTGTAAATTATTATAATGTGAAAAATTCGTTATGATATGAATATGTTTTTAAGGACAGGTATTTCAAAGTTAAATACAATAATATAGTTTTAAAAGCGTAATAATAGATATCTGTGGTTCTATTTCTTTAGAAATCAGTTTTATATCTTATAGAAAAATTATCTTAACCTATCCACGTCATATTATTATGTACGTAAAGTATGTAGAGGTCGAAATCGACCATAAATTTTAAAGTTCATCATGTACAGGAGCTATAAAAAAATATAATCTATTCTCAATTAAATCACAAACCCTGATTTGACATAAAGGTCTCATTACCAGGCCATAAATTTTATTTAAAAAAACAGATTTCTACCATAACCAAAAGAGTGTTTCGTGTATGCAGTATAATTATCGTGTTATGTTAAAATATTGTCGTGTGTGTGCCGTAGTGTGCGTTGCGTTTTGTTAATTAAATATAAGCAAGATTAAAGCATATTTTAAAATAATATTGGTATTCCACGCTCCTCCCCCATACCAACTATAACTGGGAGAAATTTCATGCTTTTACATCTACGCGTCTTTCGTAAAAAGGGGTACAGAGTTTTTCGCTCGCTTATTGTGAAATAGATATGTAACAATTTTTCTTTGTGTTTTGGCAATTTAAATTTCCAACTGTCGTGCAAGTCGTCTATCTATCTAGAGATAGAGAACGCCTCGCTAAGCATAGATCAATGATCGCGGAGAGATTCTTTTTGCTCCAGAATTTCGGCACTACCTAAACTCTAGCGAGTAGATCTGCGCCCTATACTGCATATCCGCGGTGGGAGTTCCGAATTCCCTGCGGAAAGCTGAAAGAAATTCCTCAGCGAACACGAAAAAAAATGACTTACTGCTTGATTTGAATATTTATTGCTAACAAAGAAATGCTTTCTACAGTATGACTGATATAATGTCACCGTCAGTATCGATTGGTCGCGGCCCGGTTACAAGGTCAAGGTGTGACAAATCATGTCACTTTTATTTTTTTCTGCCGACACTGATTCGTGGGTTGTGCAGGGTATGGCTGAAGCAGCGATTTCGGAAAGGTCTTAAACGGTTAAATTCGTAAATAAAACGTAAGCGGGAGTTGATAAACAGATTTTGGTGAAATTTAATATGAAGTTACTTTGACTCCCAGGATGGATTGTGTCATACGCATTTCAACGAACTAACTACTAATAACTAGTTTTATACGCTGACTATATCATTATTGTTTAGTAGTACAGTCTACAAATAAGATAAAACTATTTATTCAAGATTCACAATAAAGTTGCATTCATGTTTTTATACTTGACTAAATAGGGTAGCCAATAGTAAAAATCATATATTCTTAAAGGTTTCTATAATATTATTACCTTTTTTTTTAAAGTGACAATAATCGTTATTTAATCTCTTGACATTCTACACAATTTTACATTACACCCACACATTGTTATTATCATCATGAGTAACTAGTATGACTTTACTTAAAAACTGACAAAAAATAGTTAAGATCTATCTGTCCTCGTCAGTCTCTTCTACATATCATGAAAAGCCACATGGTAATTGGTAGGCATAAATGATAAGACACGGTCAGCTTTCTTAGGATATTCTCAAGGCAGTGACAGCCCTACTCGCTAACACAACCAGTGAAAAATTTTTGCAAGGTAAAATTATATGCGTACGAGATGTTTCTCGTATCGTTCAATTTGAACCTAATGACTAGATAATAAGAACGATGGTTTGAAACCTACGCAGCGTGGGATACGGCTTGACCGCCGCGTCGTTTAAATATTGATTAAGTCAGTGAAATTCTTAAAGCGGTCCATAAGCGTAGACGTAAGAGAATGTAATTTTGTATTTATTTTATGACTATGGTACTTTGTAATATGATAATGTAGTACAATATTTAGTCAGCAGAGCAAAGTCATTCGGAAGTGTATGAGTCCCTTATTAATATGAGAGCTGTTAGCAAATTTTAGTAGGTATTTGAGTCAAGCGGAAACCTTGTCATATAACTATCACATTATACCCCAATACGACCTCGCTGATGAGAAGCGGGGCCTACCCTACATTTTTGTAAAATATTTTTTTTTAATTCCAAAAATATATTTTATGTATTTTTATATGTTGTGGTTAATTATTTAAATAATAGAAAAAAATATAAGCCAGATGATTTAGTGGGGGTTTTAACATTGCCAGGCGTGTTCAAAAATAGTTTGCAAAGATTGCTTGCATATCATAAAAAATAAATTTATTTGTGGCAACTTGAAATCTTAATACAGAATTTTCATCACTAAATAATTAAAAAAATTTTCTTTTATTAGCCTGCAGACAGGTTCTGTATTGGGGTGTAAAAGGAGAAATGCATGACAAGGTTTCAGCTTGCCTCAAATACCTACTCAAAAATTGCTACCAGCTTTCGGTTTATATTGTGTGTATAATGTTAGCTGTTAAAGCTGCTACGCTGAAAAAGTATCTTTATATGTACTATCGCAAGAGATGCTGTTACACTTTATCTGTGTGGACTATCGGCTTCCCCAGTCGAGTCAGCCGACTTGTGTCGAAGCATGGCTCTCCCAAGGCAACTTTGCTTTTTACTAAGTTGCGATACCATTGTATTAAAGAACAGCCCTAGAGATAAAATAAGGCTTCAGAGGCCGATTAAACATAGCGCAGGCTATTTTTACCTCGAAAACATATTTTTCATAATTTACTTGAATATACTGCCTCGTCGGTGTAATTTGTACATAAAATCATTTTATGATAGGAATACTCGTTTAACGTCTATTAATAGGGCTAGAAATATAGACGTAATATCTCAAGGTCTTTTAAGATATTACCAGTATCTTAAAGTCGAATCTGGAACTTTATTTCAATTATATTACGTTACTAGATGATACCCGCAACTCCGTTCCTCCAAAATTCGTCTATCGCACGGGAACCGTACATTTTTCCAGTATAAAAAGTATCCTACGCCCTTTTCCGGGGCTCAAAGTATCTCCATACCAAATTGCAGCAAAATCGGTTCAGGTATGGTTTTAACTCTCAACTTATAACAGCATACTTCAGTTATTTTATATCTATGATTTTTTTTTATATCTATGAACGCTTCACACCACGTCAGTCTGGCCCCGTGCCAAGTACCCGAGAGACTTGTGTTACAGGTACCAGACAACGGAAATATATTTAATACTTTTATAGAATACAGATATTTCCGTTTTTTTATTATGTGATACATAATATATTTAATACACATCCATGACCCAACAGGGACATTGAAAACTTTTGTTCCGTCGGCGGGATCCGAACCCGCAATCCCTGGCTAAAGCTGCCAACGCGCTCACCAACTGGGCACAGTGGTCGTCAAATAATTCATATCAAATATTTTTTATACTGAACATATACCTAAGCTGCACGTTGACAGAAAATCAATAGATATGTTCAATATATATTTTCATTGCAGTACAGCCTCAACGAGACAATTCCTCTTGACCACGGCGTTCAGTATTATTTTGCCTCTGAGAAGATATTAATACTAACTGCATAAGGTGCACTCTCAGAGGAAGCTCTGAATGAATCTTTGATAATATCTGTATGACAAATAGGAGTTGTAAGGAACAGTCTAGTCTATAAATACCTCCATTAGGTCGCATTAGTGCTTAGGTATTCTAATAGATGTCTAGACTTTCTTGTAGCCATTGTAAATTAATACGTATTATGGTATTAATTTACAATGGTTACAAAGGATAGGTTACAAAGGATAGGTTACATGGTTTACAAAGGGTATATAACTAAGGGTCGTCTTGTTACCTATCTCCAAACAGTTATATAAGTAGTGATTGTATATCCGGGGATACGGATCCGGATACGGATCATTATTTTCCCTCGGATATCCGCGGATAAAGATACAGATATCTGAAATATCACTATTCAAAAGTAAGTGATAATACTAAAAATATGTGTATAAATTCTCTACATACAGTTCATTGTGAAAGTAGCGAAGCTTTGAAAGCTATTTTTTTGGATTCATTCGATGCTGCTAATTTTACAGAGAACAATATGCAGGAGCCGATACAACTGCCATGTTTGGGTTACAAGAGGTAACAGACGGACACATTTTCACAGTTTAAATAATATTAATTTTTGTATGGATATAAAAATTAACCAAAAGTTATTCGGGTACTACAAATAGTTACTAACAAGTACGGTACTATTTAGAGCAGCAACTTAACACTTTAAAGTAATTTCACCAGTAGGACGTCCAGGCTTACATTTTTAGCGTCCAAGCCTTGACGTTTGATTGGCAAACTGTCAGGTTATTATTAAGTCCATTTATCATCAAGACGTTCCCTTGAAAGCTGATTATAAGCTACGACGGACTTATCAGAAAGTTGGCCATATTTTAAGAAACCTCTTCCAAAGTTGGATTCAGTGTGATTATGAGTGACCATGATAAAATTGACACTATTAAAAAGTTTTCAATAAAATATGACTTTCCAAACTAAATAAATATGACTTTCTAAACAGAAGACATCGATTTCCCAAGATCTTCCTGTAAAAATTATTTCATCCTCCCCAAAGAAGCATTTTTCCATTTGAAATTAATTGAAGCATTTATACTTTTTATTAGTATGTAAAGGCTACTTTAAGCGTCGTTCCGGCCTGCTTTAGACTGTAGCTACGAGATACGACCAGTGCGATCTTACCCTAAGGTCGATTGTCCTACATCGTCAACCAGGAACGAGAATGTTACGACCGGATAAAATGCAACTTTATAACATAGAATACAGGTTTCATTTTCCTCTACGCCGTTAAGGATGCCGACGCCATGACATTGACGATAGAGCAATGTCGCTAAAAAATGAAACTTATAGCCTAGATTATAAAGTTGCATTTTATAGGGCTGAAATAATCTTGTTCTCGGTTGACGGTTTTGGTAGACAACTGTATACCGGTAAGGCAGTGAAAAACAATTAATAAGCCGAGAGCTGGTAGCAATTTTTGAGTAGGTATTTGAGGCAAACTGAACGTCCCTGCTGAAACGGGGCTAAAAAAAACTTTAAAAAAACCTTAAAATATAACTCGGAATCTAATTTTTTACTGATGAAAAATCCAGAATTAAAATTTCAAATTGCCACAAATACATTTTTTATGATTTGCAAGCAAGTTTCGAAAAAAAAACAGATACCTACTCAAAATTGGCTATCAGCTCTCAGATTATAAAGCCAGCCCTCTTCACCGAAACATCACCAAATGAACTCCACTCAGTACCTCGCGGAGTTGGGAACATTGAAAGATATTGGCTCCCCCCTCCCCCACCACCTGTCCCCTAACCAGTGGCTTACTTCTCCCCCCACCCCTGCTCAAATACAATTTGCATCTGCTGGGGGTGTAACAAAGACCTGATAGCCGGAGCGCCACTCTCAAAGCCTCTTACGTGGATGATCAAAGTATTACATTAGTTTTAATACCAAGTGCGCTTGCCGTTAAGTTGTTAGTCAGAGCTTTTAGCTGCTAAAGTCATGTATAGCGAGGACCTAATGGTACTCAATAATATAACAAAAAAATCCAAGCTCCTAGATGATCATGCAGTTTTAGACCCTTACGAATATAAAGTAGATGAACTCACTGGTACATAACGTTGCTAAAAGTAACAGCATAGATAGTAATAATATTAAAAATCTAACCAATACTGAAGTAATGTGAGCCATCCGTGTCCGAAACTTATCAGTGTTTTAGCACTCATAAATTAACCGCCAACCAAGTAACGCTCGCACTAAATCAGCACGCACCAATAAGAGACCTGTGTATACGTACTCCGATGCTCCCGACCAATCAGAGCGCAGAGGTTTTGGGCGGATTTTTTTCCGAACAAAACGAACTCCCCGGCAATGTACTTACAGATGTATTTTACCTTGTTCATAATAAGCTTCAAATTAGAGTGCGTTTTTTTACTGCGATTTTCTTCTTATGGAATTAATACAAAGAAGAGTATGATGCAAAAAATGTATTGTACTTGATGTAACATTTTGTCACATCAAGTATCGCCTATGTACTAATGACTATATCTTCTTGCGCTAATACATATACAATATCTATACAGGGGACTTATACACATCATAAGTATACATGCACTATCATGCAGCTTGACATACATTACGTCAGAGATGGAGGAAGTAGGCTGTCTCCGGTGAGAGTAAATCTAAAATTCCACTCTTGGGCTCCCCTACTATTAAGACAATGCTTAAAAATATACAATGAATAAATGAATGAGGTGCACAATTATTACTGATTGCGTAACACTTAGTCAACATAACAATAACAAATAATATACCGTACCGTATGTACGTGACATTACGTGATTTTTACTAGAAACAACGTGTGAATGAAGTACTCGTTGAGTAATGTATTGTCGTGCTAGATTAAACTGTTATTTTCACTAACGTTTATGTTAACTACGTCGAGTATTTTTTATTTTAAAGTAATCTAACCCTAAACTGACCGCGGGGACATTTCGCGTAAGCGGTTGTTAAAAACAATCAAAAACTACTATTACTATTGTCTAACAATCGAACACCGGCCGCGGGTTTACGATCCCAAAAATAGCACTGTCACTATTGCGAATTCGCTCAAGATTGGCGGTACGGTTCATTAACCTTTCGTCAAAAATTTGTCATTTCTATACAAACCGCGATCGTCAACAACAAAGTGTTGTGTTGTCGCTTTGTTGTTGACGATC
>JAOTAV010016030.1:0-24828 GCA_026546445.1 Cyclargus thomasi
CTGTCCGAAGTCATATGACAAAATCAAAAATGTCGGATGTTTGAACCGTCAACAGTCAGAATCTTGTTAGCAACTTCGTGCTGTAAAAAAAAATAAAAATAACGAAAAAATCTTTAAGGTTAAACCTGTAGATTTCTTAGCAAATTCCAATAGAAGAATCTAAAAGTGCCTTTTAAGTAACCAAATCGTTACATAATATTTGCACTAATAATTTTCTTGTTTCAAGTATTTATAGAGGATCTATAGGATAAAATATAAGTCAGACTGATACAAGATCGCGACTTATGGACGCGGCTCATAGCCCATACAAAATGTCCGCGACTGACGTCAGACGCGGCTGACAGCCCATACAAAACGTTCGCGACTTACTCCTTATAGTTTGCACACCACAATGTACAATCAGAGAAGTTGAAACAGTTACATATGGTGGACCTAAGTTTGACCGCTTTATGACAAACTCAGCTGGCAGATCACGCCTTACATGGAATTGTCATTCCGACCAAATGACGTAGGTCCGTCAACTGGCTCACTTTCAATTTCCCCCACTATGCAATTGTTATCTAGATGGCTACCTGTCAGCCGCGTCCGTAAGTCGCAACCGATATTTTGTTTTCAGTTTATTTCTCTGACACAGACACACACAAAAAATTTCATGTGACCTGTTGCTCATTTTTATGCAACCATTTAATTTTAATAAATAGCGACCTCTAGTATCAAATAGTAAAAATTTAGAAAAGTGACATCTAACGTTGAATAAATGCGTACAGACGTCGCGTAGTATAACTCGTCAAATATAGATGGCGCTTAACCTTTTGTTGTTTTTTTCATAAAATCACACAGATGCCGTTATTCTGTCCTCATTTGAAAACATAAATGATAATGGGGAAATTGAAAGAGAGCCAGTTGACGGACCTACGTCATTTGGTCGGAATATGTCCGTTTCATGTAAGTCGTGATCTGCCGACTGAGTTTGATATAACGCGACCAATTTAATTAAATCACCTGTTTCAACTTCTCTGATTGTACTATCATAGACCAATCAATGGTACAATCATAGACCAGTTACTTAATAATATATAATTCCTATTTAGTACTATTCTATGTTTGAAAATATACAAATTCTAGTAACATCTGTAAAATGCGATTCGCCAATGTCATAATCGAACTTTACATAAATGCAGCCCCCAATTGATTTGGTCGAATAATATAAAAGAACAATTTTTTCGGTTACAAAATTTAACATGTAATATAAAACATTAATAATATTAATTAAAAAAAAAGTAAATGACTTTAAATTTTGTTAGTCTCGTTGAAAATCGAGAACTGCCAAACCGATTAGGATAATTTCAGTCTTTAAATAATTGTGTCCAGAGAAGGTTTATTTTAGGATAGAAGGAGATCTCGTTTGCGCGTACGCTGTAAAGCCCAAGATAGGGTTTAACGTTACTATGGGGAGTAGCTGTACCCTAGCACTACAATACCTAACACCTACCACCCTAGTTTCTCCAGTCCTAGCCCTAACCATAGGTTTATGTAAATATATTTAATATGTCCAGGAAACCTGCTACCATGAGACCTAAGGTAACAGGCGGAAAGTAAAAGGATTCAAAGGACGGAAATGTTTTTCTCACTGTCAGTCACCCAGGCTCAGATGACTGTAGTAAGACTTAAGGTGTCTTGGCCACAGTGAAAAGTTAGTTTGGATTTGGGAGTCGATAGGAACACTTCCAGAGTAGCCCTGGACGAGTGTGTAAGAAAAGGAAAATTAGATGAACGAGACACAACTCAAAGTTGATATCTGATTTAAGAAGTTACTTTACATTATATAAACATTATTCGTATTAACACACACAAATATACTTTTATGCATTTCAGCATTTTATTTAGGTCAGGGGGGTTATTATGACTTCTTATTCCCAGCCAAGTTCCAGCCAGTCAGCAGTCACGTGACACTAAATCCGTGAAGTTTGACTCTAACACGTTTAAAATCCATTCATAGACAACCAAACTAGTATTAATTTAGTTACACACAACAAGGCAATTGTTGGCTGTATATTGAATTGCCTGGAACCATACAAGTTTGTAATGGTCATAATACCCCTTCTGGTCGAGAGGTTTCAAGGTTTACAGCAACCTGTGATGATCGTGCGTCAAGTAATCTACTTATGTTTAAGATTGAACATAAGCAGTAATTATATTTTTATATTATAATGATATATGTATATAGAATATCCTTTGTCCTGAACTTGTATTATATTTACATTTAGGAATCTACATACACCCTTAACCACTGATAGCAGAATCATCTTATTTGGGGGGAGTATTCTCTGTATGACGAAGGTGACTAATAAGAGATACTTAGAAATTCTTAAATTAGGGGGGTTAAAATTGGTATGATAGAATGTGATTCCATGGTTCGACGTGATCCAAAAACTGTGTTTGTTACATTTCATTTAAGATTTAATTCATAGTTCTTAAAACATGCATATTAATATTATAAATGCGAAAGTGTCTGTCTGTCTGTCCTCTTCACGTCTAAGCCGCTGAACCGATTTTGCTAAAATTCGGGGACTCGAAGATGTCTATCTTCGAGTCCCGGAAAAGGACATAGACTACTTTTAATCTCGAAAAAATGTACAGTTTTTGCGCAATAAACGAATTTTGGCGCAACAGTTGCGGGCATTATCTCGTATAAATATAAATAAAAACCACATTCTTCAAAATATTTTTATTTACCAACATTACGTATAAAACATTCTCACTACATAACGTCATGTGAACTATAAATATACAATTTTTAAATCTCATCGAGATACAGCCCGCTATCGAGACACGCGGAGCGACGAGCGGAGCGTTTTGCGTTTTGTTAAACAAAAAAAACGTAGATTTTATCCAATGAAGGATTCATATTTTATGAATGTGGGGTTATTTCTGCCGGCCCATGTACCTACGAAATTCGCTGCCGTTCTAGGCGGCAAGATCACTGTCATCAAGTTTTGGATTTACGACACCTACGCAATCGTAACAGCCACTATTGAAAATTGACTAATTTTTAAATCAACTTAAAATCCAGTTTAATATGTAGAAGAATAAACTAAGAATAAAATGTGCGTGTATTTAAAAAAAACCTATAGACATAAAATCGTTAAACGCTACGCCTATCGCTCCGCAGGTCTCAATACACAGCCAGTTATAGTCGCAAGCTTCGCTTTCAGTATTACCAATGCATATGGTATATTTACAATAAATTCGTATGTTTAATCAATTCCTATTTCGACCGAAACGTTACTTAAAATATGAGGCACTTGCCCCTAACGTTAAGTATCGTTTAAAATCCAGCCGTTAAACTGATTATGCACAAACCATCGATTGAAATCACATAAAATTGGTTTTTTACACAAAATTGCAAAATGTTTTGACCGTTTTTTTTTTGGACTGCAAATTTTGAATAGATAGATGGCTAATGTAAGATCAGCTTTAAATATTCCTCAATTCTCCCTTATAAAGAAAACAATAGAGGGTATTCTAAAAAAAATTTAAAATTTCAGAACTACCCGCTTTCGTTTTACTTCTGGACTCGAATTAAGGTAGAAACCATCACCTCTCATGTTTTAATCAAGGCTAAAAAGTCTACAAAAAATCGTATACATAACAAGGTAGTTTAAGACAAAAAAGGAGACAGGCATAATTATATGTAAAAAGTAATAAATATTTAAAAAAGAGGTATTTTATTCTTTTGTCACTTTTTGAGAGGCGATGTTTAAATCACATATTAATTATATCAATGTTGGTACATTTTTGGAACATTATTTGAATTCAATTTAAAAGGTTCGATTTTTAAAAGTGGAAAAAAGCATAGACAGTTTTAAGCAGTTAGCAACACTAATTTAATATTACAAAACCTGACAAGAGATATAAAAACGCACTCTTTTTTGGCGTCAATATTAAGAAAACGAATTTTCGAAAATTGGCGACGTTTTCTTATTCCCAGTCAGGCAATAAAGGTACAGTTTTGCTTACAGATTAAAAATTAGTCAACAGTACTCGGGTAACGTAGATTAAAATTAAATAAAAAGTTTTTTTAATCACGATGAAGCACTTAAAATAACGTAAAAATAAATATTAATCACAACTTGAAAAACAATATCTGCTAGTTACTTTGACTAGGTTTTTTTTTTAATTTTTATTCCTAAGATTCCCATACAACGTTTTGAGGTCAGTTCACATTACAACAGGATTTTACGCTGCGTTGTTTTTTCTGTGTCATTTTAAACTAAACATGATTTGCTTGATAAATAATGATACGCTCTGGATGCTTTCTTAGTAATCTGAGAGCTGATAGCAAATTTTGAGTAGGTATTTGGGGCAAGCTGAAACCTTGTCGTATAACTCTCCTATTACACCCCAATACACTTGGCACTGCAGATCTGGCTTATGAGAAGCGGGGCCTACCCTACATTTTACCTTGAGCAAAAAAAGTTGAGTCAATATGTATTTTTTTAGGTTATAATTGAATATTTAAAAAATAGAAGAAATGATAAGCCAGTAGAATAGTTTTCGAAAATTGCTTGCAAACAATAAAAAATGTATTTGTGGCAATTTTAAATGTTAACGTAGGTTTTTTTCATCACAAAAAATTTAGATATTTGGAAAAAAAAAATGTTTTCTTTTAGCCCCGCTTCTCATCATTCCATGGGGTGTGATAGGAGAGATATATTACAAGTTTTCAGCTTGCCTCAATATGTACGTACTCAAAAATTGCTACTTATAGGAAAACATAGACCTAGTCGCCATCATAACTACTTAATTCAAACAATGGTCGTGTTCGCTAGCGTTTTTGCACGGGTGCATGCGCACGCAAAATCTCTTATGCGCATGCGTTGTCATGACAACGTCACAAAAAATTATAATCTGCGCAGTATAAAATTTCACAGCGCATGCGTCAAAAACGTCACCGAAAACGCCCACTGTGTTATTCTACGTCTATGGTATTTTAGCCAAAGAAAGCATCCTTTGACTTTTCAATTGCGAAGTAGCGCTGCATATTTCAAACGTATATAGCTTTTCACGTTGCAATGTGAACCCTAAGCTGATAATCAGACAAAAGAAAAAACGCTCCTAAAATGATTTAACATAAGTGCGTTCTTCTAATGTCAAAAATTATCACATGTCACACGTATGAAGCTGAAAACCAACTGATCGGACGCGACTGACAGCCCACACAAAAACGTCCGCGACTGAAGTCAGACGCGGCTGACAGCCCATACAAAACGTCCGCGACTCACGCCTTATAGTTTACACACATCAATGTACAGTTATTATCCAGATCGCGGCTGTCAGTCGCGTCCGTAAGTCGCGTCCGATCAGTATGTTCTCCGCTTAAGTATATAATGTACTTTCTTGTCATGTTTCTTAGCATATTCGTCCCTCTCCTAACTTCAGCTTGGCAAAAAAGAACGCGTTTTAAATTATGGCGCTTATCTTTCAATTTCGACAGAATTTGCCCTGGAAATAAGTAAAAAACTTAGCTCCAGCTGTCACCACGCCACACTCTTTTTTGGCAAGCTATATATTTAAGGGGTGCTTACACTGAATCTGCGTTTTGCATAGACCTTCCTCAACATTTTTTTCGTAATCATATTTTCTAAATAACATTTTGGTCATCTTTTTCTTCTCCATGAAAGAAGAAAGAAAAGGCTATGCTTCGACTGTTACATATTTAATATTACAATAAGAATTGCCGACTACCATTTTACAGAAGATGGTTAAACAGCGAAGTACTAAATAAGAGGTGGAATTTTTTGACATGCTTTTAAATTTTTTTCCACTCAGTTACCGGGTCTAATTTTCCACTCAGTTACCGGGTCTAATTTTCCACTCAGTTACCGGGTCTAATTTTCATAAATAAATTGGACTCCTACCTTTATCTATGAAAAATTACAGAGCAATTTGCTAGCGTAATCGTTTTCAAATATTTCTAATGGGAGAGTTAAGCCGAAAACAAACTGATCGGACGCGACCATCAACGCATACAAAAACGTCCGCGGCTGACGTCAGACGCGGCCGACAACCCATACAAAACGTCCGCGCCTTACAGTTTGCACACTTCAGTGTACAATTATAATCTAGATCGCGACTGTCAGTCGCGTCCGTAAGTCGCGTCCGATCAGTACGTTCTCCGCCTTAGTGTAAAAAATCTTTACAAAATCAGAAAATTAATTTCAACCTTATTAAAACTTATTAAAATAGCTAGAATGTCTTAATTGATATGAAAACTTTTTTAATTACGTTTTAACTAGCTTTCACCCGCGACTACGTCCGCGTGAAACTTTTATGAATTATCCCGTTTTTCATAATATTTTTTGATTACCGCACGGCTATAGGCTACATCACGCTACCACCACCATCACGCTATGACCAAAAGGAACCCCCTTTTGGTCATAGCGTGATTTTATATAGCATATAGCCTTCCTCGATAAACGGACTAACGAATACAAAAAGAATTTTTCAATTCCGGCCAGTAGTTCCTGAGATTAGCGCGTTTAAACAAACTCTCCAGCTTTATCTGATTAGTATAGATAGTATAAGTTAGAACAAAAGTCAAGTTGTGGCGAAGCTAAGAGCTTGATACTGGCGCCAGCAACTGTGTTTAAGTACCAGTATTTAATTGCAAAATAAAAATATGTGGATTTTATATTTTTCCTATTTAAAAATATGTAGATATAAACAGCAGACTAGGAATTGTTTCCTATAAAAATACATTATTATAGCACGCTATAACTATCGTTGTATACCTAAGTATACTTTAAAACTTTACGCGGTTATTTTGAATTTCGATTATGTCAATGTCAAAAAATAAATGTTGCCATGTTTTAATTTTAACTAATAATTAATTTAACGATTCTGCAACTCTGAAACTCCCCAGAAAATTATTTCAACGAGAACGTTATTTAAATTATAAAAATCATCAAAATTTTGTCTTCGTATTGGCTGAGAAAAATCTAATTATTTGAAAAAATAATTGAATTTCTCTCCAAAGTTTTATCGTTTTAACAAGCATTATATGACTAAGTGCTTTATAATCTACATTCTACTTCGTATTGAGTATTTATTTGGTATTAAAACCAAAATGAACAAAACTAATTTTATTTCTATGTTTTATCATTACATAATCATTTTATAGTTTATACTTTTTAAAGTTTTCAATACATGGTTATTATGAATAAAAGGAAGTATTGAATGAAAGCATTAAATTCAAGCTTTGAAAAAACTCATCTGAAATTAACGACAGCAGAAAAAAATGAAAATTTTTTAAAAAAGACGAACGCATGAAAACCGAATTTTCAAAATAAGAATACTATAAGACAACCCTGTAATTGCTATTTCATGTCACAAATAAAAAACTAGTAGCTTTGAGTAGATAGGAACATGGTTTGGCACTATTATTAGGAAGCATTATCTACAAACTGACAATCAGATAACATTCATATACTATAACAGTGTTATAAAAGCGACCAAAATATTGTGCATATACATATTCTCTTAACAACAAAGATATTTCTGCAGCACATCGCTATTATAGTTCGCTATTTTTAACCGACTACAAAAGTGAGGTTCATCAATTCGACTGTGCATTATGTTTATTTTGTGTTACTGATATATTATGTCAGAAAATAGACAATTCAATTCAATAATACATTGTATATTATGCATTCGCTCAAGATTGGCGGTATGGTTCATTAGCCCTCTGACAAGTTTCTATACAAACCGCGTGCCTCAACGACAAGGTGACAACACAACACTTCGTTGACAATCGGGTTTTGTATGGAAAAGACAAATGACAGTGGGCGAATTCACAATAGTCACTGAGTAAATATCTTTATTATTAGGAGGGCTAATATTTTTCCTGTTGGCAACACAACTTCAAAAATATCATGTAAAGATATCCAGAAAATTTTTTATTTACATACGATATATTACACATAAGGTAACAGAGGCATAATAATTGACGAATCTTTTGAATTGTTTCATGATTTCTTTTTAATTAGCCTCTACGGAAAATGACTTCTTAATTAATTAAACTTAAATAAAACCAGTCTACTCATCGTTGAATAATATTAATCAAAACAACGATGTAATGAACGAGGCTGGACGCACGAAACTTAAGCCGTCTTAAGAATCGCAAAAAAAAAAACTAAACTATACACTTACTAAATGAGAGGTAGAATAAAAATGAAACTAACACTATAAACTACTATTTACAAAGGAAGCGAAGTCTTATGAGCAAAAATCAAGCGTGTCTTTTATTGCACGAACCAAAAGTCAGTGGGTGCTATCTTTGCCAAGAAATATTAAGACGGACGATAGATATTTTTAGATTATCTATAGTCCGGTCTATGAATGATAGACCGGACCATAGATAATCTATGCATGATAGACGGGACCGTAGATAATCTAAAATTAGAAAATGATATTTCAGTTTTGCCTATATTATCTATGGTATGTTCTACACATCAAAGAAAGCACCCACCGTCATTGCGACAGTAACAGCTGTCAACCTGACAGTTGTCACTCTGACAGCTACAGTGCGAAGTTTGACAGGCGCATCAGAACGGCGGCGACAAGATGGCGGACGTTGAGCAAATGTCAAGCTGTGTCGTCGCGCTTGTCTTTGCGCTTGTTTAGCTTGTTCTTCATGTCAAGCAGCATTTGCTCGAATGACATGTCGTCGTTTCGGCGTATCGGCAGCGCCGCTTGGCCGTGGAAAGCGCTCTCGGTGTATTTCGCTTCGAGGCCATCTGTCAAATAAGTTTTTGTCTATGAAAACTTTTATAATAAAAAACCACAAGGATAGACAGCTTATGTGTGGTAAATTTGCTCCTTTTTATGGTTATGTGGTATATTGTGACGTTTGAACGTTTTAAAACGCAAATTGTAACGTTTGAACTTTTTAAAACGCACTTTAAAAAGCCGCAATGTCAACGTGACGTTCATACTTTTTAAATCGTTTCAAAAAGTCAAACGTCAAAATCGTGTGCCAAATCAAACCAGTGTTGCTGACATGCAAAGGTCTAACTAAAGAAAGCCCTGCTCTAGCCAACCTTTATCTTCCCTTGTTGACCCAAGCAAACCCCAGCTTCCACTTACCCAGATCAGCGTAGCTCTGCCTACAGAACGCTCGTCTTCCGCCAAAACCCACATCATACTGCGGGAATAAGGACGCGTTTTCCACCGCAGTCCACGCGTCGCGAGGACGCTGGTAAGTAACGAAGCCGTAGCGAGATCTGGGAATAAAATGTCAGTATATTAAAAACTGTTCATTCCATTTAACATTTTCTCAAATGCCCTTGAATACCAAAAAAATCAAGATCGGTCCTCTGCCTCTCCTCCTCCTTGTCTCCTCCTCGTTACTGAACTCCTCCCGATGACGGGAGGAGTTCAGTAAGTAACAAACACAGGCACACAAGAATTTATATATTAGGATGTAAAACATCTTTTGTATTTTATAAATGTTATAAATAGAAAAACAAAATAAGGTAAGTAGTTGTTTCTTTTGCAATTAGTGACGTCACATACGGGATGTTTGTGACGTCATGGCGGACAGCGTTTTCGCGGCATTCAAAATTACGTAAATTTTAAAGTTGTTTTATGGCTGTATAACGAGGTTATATTGAGAAAATAAAATAATCACTAAAAAGTGACTATGTTAGAAATAAATTGACCTACTTTTGCAAAAATTGTCAAATACCCTATTTTCTCAAAACAAAATACTTTAACCAACAAAAAGGATATATCGGGATTTTGCTTAATATTTCAATGAATATAAATTATTGTCATCAAAATTATATCTGCACAGATTACTATAGTATAATATTATAAACAAACTTTATTTCAAATAATAAAAATATACATATCATACAAAATTCAAAATTTTAGGAAAAATGAAAAATAAACAAAGTGGCAGTTTCCGTCACATATGTATGTATTGTTTTCTGTTTGCATAACTAGTATAAATCGCTTAAAACACAACGCTACTTCGTGTTCACTTTCTGTAAGTCTGTGGTATCTTAACGATAGAACTGGCCCATTCGTGCCTAGTTCTCCAACAGCAATTTTTTTTTATACTTGGGGGCGGCAAGCAAGAAGACGGGTTACCATGAACACTCGTAACATCCGAAGAGTCGCAAGTTAGTCGGCCTCTATGAGGGAATGAGAATAGGGATAGGGGATTAGGGAATTTGGGCCACCAGTAAACTCACTCACTGAACAAAACACAGCACAATGCCGTTTCACGCCACTTTTCTGTGAGGCCGTGGTGTCACTCTGGTCGAGCCGGCCCATTCGTGCCGAAACATGGCTCTTCCGCGGCTAATTTAATAAATAACTCACCCATCCTCCTTAGAATGCAGCCTCACTTCCGTAACGGGACCGAACTTGGAGAACTGAGTCCTCAGAGAGTTTTTTGTTATATCTTTCTCAAGTTTACCAACAAACACTATACGTCTCTCCTCAACAGGTGTATTGTTCTCTCTGAAAGACGAAAAATATATTAAAATTACATACACTTTTCTATAATACATACAATATGTATTAAATATGCGAAAGTGTGTGTCTGTCTGTCTGCTTTTCTGTCTGTCTGTCTGTTACCTCATCACGCCCAAACTGCTGAACCGGTTTTGCTGAATTTGGTATGGAGATACATTGAGTTTGGGAAAGACATACAATTCGTTCCGTCCCCACGCGATAAACGAATTGTGGCGCAACGGAGTTGCGGGCACCATCTAGTATATATTATGTAATATAAATGAGAAAGTGTATGTCGGTCTGTCTGCCTGCCTCTCTGTATGTTACCTCTTTACAACCAAACCGCTTAGCCGATTCTGCTGAAATTTGGTATGGAGATTCTTCGGGTGTGAGAAGAACACAGGGGGCTTTTCATCCCGGAATAATGCACGGTTCCCGGACTATAAACGAATTTTGGGAATCATCTATAAAATCTTAACTGACCTGTCTTCAGAACTAAAGCTATTGGTGTATCCCTTATTGCTGTACCCCTCATCCTTGCGGTAAGACCCTGATGTGCTCGACGAACTGCTTGATGAAGAGGAAGACTTCGATATAGATGACGACCTACAATTATTAAATGGATAGGTTAAAATAATTAAAAAAAAAAATATTTGAACACAACAAAAAACGAAAAACAAACAAAGAAATGCACACACAAAGTAAAAACAAAAGAGATGAGAGTCAGAAGAAACAAAAAAAAACGGAAAGTGCGAGTTGGACCTGCGCACGAAGGGTTCCATACCATGAAAGTTTTAAATGTATAAAAATGTTTTAAATTTATAAAAAAAAGTAAAAAATTATAAAAATGTATAAACAAAGTCTTAAATTAAAAATGAGTTGGTGGGAACTCTCATAACAACAACTTTTAAACTGATCAGGTGACCAAAATAAAAACTAAATTGAAATGGTTTCATCATAGACATACATAATTTATTTATATGTCACTGTTGCACATGTGCATACAATAAAAGGTATTATTTGCCTGTAACAAGCGTACAGTACTTAACCTTCAAAAAAGTTACATTAACCTTGCTACAGAACACTCATTGAATTTATAATAATCTAACCCTGATAGTTTTTGCTGTGCTATTTAGTCAAGCAAGAATATTTTTTTTGGGCCTGTTTCACTGCTTACTGTTAAAGTTTTTGTGCCTATCCACAACTTTTTTGACAGATTCTCCATACCATATATAATGTGTCAAATATAGACGATCTGTAGGCGGTGAAACAGTCTTGGTCTTGAGGCTGCTCCTTGCAATACACCTAAGTGGAAGATACTGCGCTCTTGTGGCGTAAGAAATTAGAAGTTATAAACTTTGTTATGATATTTTTTTACTTTGTTAAGCAACCGCCTGAACAAGGCGTTAAGTTTGTATTATGCATACTGCATAGATGCTAATACATCTTTGAATCTTGCTTGTATATTGAATATTGGGTTTATTCAATGTTAAGTGTAAACAGTGAGAAAGTACTCTAGATTATACCAATAGCAAGCTGTGATATAAGATCTCATTTAATCTAGAATATGTAACATAATCTGAGATACTAAATTACGTCAAATTGGTATGTCGTGTTTATGGTAAAGATTTATCGAAAGCTTTCGAGAAGTTAAAATTACTAACCTTGAAACTGACGAACTGTACGAACTTTCAGACACTGTTGGCTTCCTGGCTGGCTGCGGCTGCGCTACAGGCTTTTTATCGTTGTTCGCCCTGTAGTTGTTATATTTCGGACTGCTTTGCCGTTTAGGCACTGGAGTTCTGGACTTCTTGCGATTATTGTGCCTTGATCTTGATCGCGTCCTGCTATTCTTGTAATCCCGCCTGGACGGCGATCTTCTCGAGCGATAAGGAGATCTAGACCTCCTGTTTCTTCTGTACGGTGATTCCCGCCTTCTGTATGACCTATAACGGTCCCTGGATCTGGATCTTCTTCTAGGCGAGCCAGATCTTCTTCGCGGTGAAATTGATCTTCTTCGAGGCGACCCGGATCTTCTTCTCGTAGGCGACCCAATTCTCCTCCTTCCTTTAGAATGAGACCTGGATCGTCTGTATTTACCATCGTATCGACTCTCACTGACAAGCGACTTCTCTTTTTGTTGAACTCTCTCATTGGATTCAACTATTGGCTTTGCCACTGCAGTTTTTACTACCTTTTGTGGTGACGGTGTTGAACCTTTCGTTTCAACAGGTGCATCTACCTCGCTAGATAATGACATGTCACTGTCATGTCTATTTCTACTCTGTGATACTTCAGTAGACTGTACTGGCGGTGTCCCCAGGGTTTTAGGATCAGTGGAGTCGGTTTGACAACATTCCGATTTATTTTTAGGTTTTTCTGTGTTCTTCTTTAAGTGTAGAATAATTTTGTCTTCTCCATGTTCAGCGTTTATGTCGTATTCGCGGACGATTACTGTTTTTATTTTTGGGCTCCTGTCTCCAGAGGCGTTGCGTTTTTGTTTGTGGGAATCTCTACTGGGAGACGTCGAAGATGGTGCTTTTTTCATGACCACGTCTTGGATACTAGCAAATAGTGAGTTATTTGATATCTTCGGGTCTACTTGCTTTTCTACACTCTTCAGAGTAGCTTTAATATCTTTATACCTTTCTTTATCAATTTTCTTTTCGTTATGATGATGTTCACGTGTATCTACGCCATTATCTTTTCTATGCGAATCAAAAACATTGTGTTTGAGTAATTGATCATTTTTCCTAATTTTGAAATTGATATTCGATTTCTTTTCGGCTGGCGGAGAGTCACATTTCCTTTTGTTACGCTCTGGCGATTTCAGGACCGTTTTAAACATATTTTCGTCAGTATTCGTGCCCACGCTGACTAAAACTACTTCATCATAATCTGCCGGAGCTGGGACTTTTTCTACTATTGGTACCGGCACAACTTCAGGTGTCATGCCAATTATCTTCATCATTTCTGAATCGCTTATCAACGGTTGTATCTCCAGAGTTTCGACTTTACCAATATTTCGCATAAGCAACTCTTCTTCTTTCTTTCTCAAAGCCTCAACCTTTTGCTTCTTAGAAATCATGATGATTTTCCGTGAAGCCTCCCGTATCGGGTCGAAGATTGTTTTAGTTTCTTCACTTTGTTCCTTTTTAGGAGTGCTGCTCTCGGCATTGCTTTGTGAAGAAGTCGGGCGACTTTCCAACTGCAAATTTGGTGTTTCTGGGAATATTGATTCTGGACTAACTTGTGCCGAGCTCGCGTTAGAATTAACTCCTCTCCGTAGTTTATATTCCTGTAGATTCAACTTTTTCTTTTTTACAGGTTGTTGCTCAATAATATCTTCAACCTTTTCCTTGTTTTCTTCTTTAACTTGAACTAGAATGTTCTTTGGTATTCGAACATCTTTTTCGTCAGTAAAAAGGGTCGTGTAAAAGGTTTCGGGGTTCGTGTCGTCATCTTTCAATTCTACGTTTTTAGTATCCACATAATTAATAATGTCTTTATTTTCAAAACTATCTAATTTTTTACTTTTTTCTACTAAGTTACTAGGTTTTTTATGCACTTTGTCTATACTTACACTACTATCAACATGTTTATCGATTATGTTTTTATTGTCTTTGATGTCTACATTATTTAAAATGACTTCAGATTTATTTTTAATTGTTAACTTTATACTACCACTACTGTTTTGACTACAAATATCACTTGCTTTAGTAGCACTTTCCACAATCACAGAACCGTTACTTTTCTCCGAACTATTTACGAACTCGCTTAAACCATCCTCTTTTTTACGTATAGTCTTTGATTTGAGTGGTGGTTTAGCAATTTTTAAATTGGTTTTCCTCGATTTAAGGTCATTTTCAGTTATATCGCGATTATTGAGTTTCTGTTTGTCTTTGTTGTCACTTTCGTCGTCACTACTTAAGCTATAGATGATTTTTTTGCTTTTGCAAGACCTATGCCTAGAGTTTAGTATTTCATTATTGCTAGACAGTACATCTGGCTTAAGGAGACTGCGACCACTTTTCAAATGGCTAGCTGTGTGTCTCTTTTTCATCGAACAATAATCATGGTCCGCGTGAACTGGACTCGGAGATCGCGTTATTGTGGTGTTTACGGTCGTAGGCATCTGGAATTAACGAAAATTAGTAGAAACTTCATCACAAACTATGAAATTTCATACTTTTAATTAACTACTTACCAAAATGTGACGCATTTTATTTTTGTTCAACTGAATACCCGCATCTTGAAGACGCATGCGACTAGAATTTTTCGTTTTTAAATTCTTATCCTCAGAGACTACAGTTTCCGTTAGTTTTTCAGAAGCCTCAAATTGTTCTAATAGTGAATTTAAGTTACTAGCCTTTAGTACTGGTAAATTAACCTCATTACACGTTTCTATATCTACATAATCTGGCACCTCTAATTTTACGGGAGATACTTTAGTTTTTAGAGGTGATTGAATTGATTTCTCAATGCAAAAATCTAAAACAGCCTTTGGCAGCGGAGTAGATGACCTTTCAGGCATTGCATTAATTATTTCAGGTTGTTCAACACATTTAATAAATGAATCTAGAGGCTTTTCTATTTCCATATCTTGATGGGTTAAATCATCTACTATTTCGGTAATGTCCGGTTTAGTTTTAGCTTTTTTCTCGGTGATAAGGAAGCTATTTATTTCCTCATCAGTAAGAGTTCTTGGAATGTCATCATTTTTATTGCTGCCAGTTGTTTTGTCTTTAAAGTTTTCAAAACTAAGATCGTTTAAATCTAGATCCTCGAAACTGAAGCAAGTCTTTGCATCTATATCCATGCATAAATTGTGCATAGGCGTTTGTGGCAGAGAGACTGAGTTTTGCGATCTCGGTGCGATTCTAAACCTATCATTCTGCAAGTCCTCAAGTATGAAATTCTTTAAGTAATCAATATTTGAGAGACCTTCTATGTCATTGCCGCTGGTGCACTCGGCTTCTTTTTTTACTGGCTCGGTTTTTATTGGACTAGCAACAAGTTTACTTTCTGTTATCCGGAAATCGATGCCTTGGTCGTATTGAGATCTATCTCCAGCGTCAACAATTGGTGCTACTGCTGGTTCTTTGATAAAATACTCATCAACATCATTGACGACAGGTTCGTCTCTGGCTTCGAGTATTTTATCATCATTTTTAATAAAATATTCATCGACATTTGAAACAACTGGTACATCTAAGTTTATACCTAAATCGTTTGGACCTAATGTGTCAACTTTATCGCTGTCTATCCGATAATCTTTTTCTGGATTTATATACTCGTCGTCTGTGGCCTCTGCATATTCATCTTGCTCTTCATCAGAAGACGCAAGATCCAGATCTGGGTCTACAGCTATGACCTGTATTATATCGTAATCGTCGCCTTCTACTAGAGAATTGCTGTCACCTTCGTCTGAACTATTTTCCTGTTCAGGAGAACTAGGACTAGACTCATCTACTGAGATATTTTGGACGTCTATATGTTCGTTCTCGTCGAAACTGACGTCATGGTTTGTTTTAGTGATATTCACCTGAAATTAATTTTACATTATTTCTTTAGCCTTGAGGGGTAGTATAGTATAGCAAACTTTATAAGCAGCCTCTAATTGCTAATATTATGGAAACGAAAAGCTACTTAATACTCTATCTCTGTAGTAAACCAATTTTTTTCTTGTGTGGACAAAACACATGTCAACTGAAAACCGTACATATTGAGGCTCTTGTATTCAAAATTTTGAAGTTGATGTAGGCTCAAAAACAATATAAAAGTAAACAATACCTCAAACAAACATTTGTCAGAGGCATCATTGAACAGCCATTTTCTTTACCTTGACACTCACTTGTTCACTTTGGCTCCACACTTGCTGTTTATCATCCCAATACTCTCCATCATCACTATCATCATTGGTCTTTTGGTTTGTGTACTCCGGAGAGTTCTGGGTGCAGCTGCTTTCTGAAGTGCCTGATTCGCTAGTGGCTCGCAACACCTTGTGTCCGATGGTACGGTATGGTGCTTGGTGGTACATATTTAAAATATTTGACCCCATATCTGTAAAAGAAAAATGTAACATGTACTGGACAACAGCTTTAGCATGTCCCCCAGGATGTCTGAGGGATCATATCATAGGGTTTTCGCGACTGGATACCGCCGTCGATAATGCAAAATGCAATGCTTTGAAAATTCATAACACCAGGTAACATTAACTTTCTTGATTAAAAAGAGATCATGAAAACTACTTGAAAAGGTGTATACAGGCCAGTACTGGCAGCCTGCGTTGACTGCAAGTAAAATATGCTACAAACAATTTTTAAATGTGTAGTTATTTCCTAACCAAAATGTTGGTTAAAGGAGCGCCATAACCCTTCTCGCTATCGAAAATTTCTAAATAAATAAATGAAATGTACATGTGATCCGAAACAAATTTGTGTCTAAAATAGAGAACTTGTTGAACAAAATCTCTGAGTAGGGTAAAAAAGACACCAATGGTCGCAAAACCTTTTTTTTTTAAAGCACTCCTCTAAAAATTCCCCCTCCCCCCCTTAGCATACTTGGCGTTAACATTTCGAGTGAAGTCCAGTTCCGTTGTCATTTGGAGGGTAAAGCTAAGTTAGCCTCGAAAAAGCTTGGTATTTTAAACAGAACAAGACAGTATTTCAGTCCGATCCAACGCCTACAACTTTACAAGGCACAGGTTCAGCCCCATATGGAATACTGTTCTCATCTCTGGGCAGGGGCACCTAAATACTAATTGCTCCCCCTAGATCGTATCCAACGAAGGACCGCTCGGATTGTTGATTGCCATTGTGTTTCAAACAAGCTGGACCCCCTGGAATTGCGCCGAGATGTAGCTTCGCTCTGTCTATTTATAACGGGGAGTGCTCAGAGAAATTGTTCGGAATCATTCCAACTGCAACTTTTCGCCATCGACCTACACGGAAAATATATACCCATAAGATCTTGATGAATGGCAGTATTGCACAGTACGATTTTCGCGTAACTTTCTGCCTCGCACATTAAAACTTTACAATGAACTATCACCAGCAGTAACTATTTCCGGACCGCTTTAACCTACAAACCTTCAAAAAGAGAGCGTATTTCCTCTTATAAGGTCGGCAACGCACCTGCAACCTTGATGTTGCGAGTGTCTTTGGGCGGCGGTAGTTGCTTTCCAACAGGTAACCCGGTTGCTCGTTTGTGCCCTTATTTTTATAAAATAAATAATACAGCCTTTATTTTCCTATAACTATTCTACATTAATTTTTGAAGATTTTTAAGTATGGCCAATGGCCATATATAACATGACAGCTGAATTCATCCTTTGGCCTGACCTGGAATAATACCTTGCCATATATAACATAGTCAGAAAATCTTCCTTTGGGGCTACCAACCCTATTCCCACAATTAATTGCTCAGATATTTAAATTTGTAAGACTTTCGTAATTTGCGTTTTAGTCTTCTTTTTCTTCTGGGCTTGTGCCTCCCTGTTTAGGAGTTGCCAGTATCAGAGTATGGATGAAGACGTTCAGTTAACTATCAACAACTGATTCAGAGCAATGGCTAGGCCCGGACAATGACTCCATGCGAGACTATGAAGATACAATATCCTCCTTCTTCTTTTTTCATAATGCCTAACTTGGTCAGTAGTTATATAATACAATTTTTAGTCAATAAAAAATTGAAACATTAAGAAAAGACACTGACATTGTCAGTCACTTTTATTTTATACAATTTTATTTTTACAAAATTTAAAAGTGTTTATCAATTTCATTAAAAAAAATCCAAAAACACTAAATGATATAATGGATAAAGAGATTAAGGTAATCCACAGAATAATTATAGTACTTATAGTTACATTTTTAAGTTTTTAACAACTTAATGGTTTGACTGCTCAACATTTTCCGGTAACCTGTATCTTACTACTCGCATGAAATTAAAACAAATAACTAATTTAACCCATCAGAGCAACCTCAGAAATAAATATTATTTAAAAAAAATTCAAATCCATTCAGTAGTTTTAGTGTGATATACAAACTACCAAACAAAGGATCTTTTACATAATATAAAACAGAGTTGTGATTAGTGCTGATAAGAGGATTTAGAGGTAGTTATTGGCTGTAACTTATACCTTTAGTACAGTCATAGTTACTCAAAGTATGCTTGGAGAAGCTCTGTGCTCCAGGCCTTTATAGATTACATGGATCTTAGGAAAGTTTAGATTTTAGTTTCTCTTTATTGATCATTTTAATTTAATAAGTTATTGTTCACAAGAACATTTACATTAATATAATTTACATAAAAAGACACTGCTTATTTGTACAAACATAAATGCCTGATGAATTTTCATTTTGAAAGAGCCTGCACAATCCCACTCCAGGGAAAAAGTCTTCCACCCGTGTCATCTTAACGCCACCACATGCTAGTCTGATATTTAAAAAATTGTCTTCATTTTAGATTATTTTTCAGTCTCAATTAAATAAATATTGTATTGTACACAAGTCTGTATAAATGTATTTTACATTGTGTGTAAATTACATTTAAAATAAAGAACTTTTTTGTACCAAAATTTTGTGTAGCACAGTAGACACAGAGTATCTTATGTTGCTTCACAAAGTATTCTTATAGCAAATTCTTTAAAATCAATGTAGCTTTTTAACAAAACAAGTTACAGTCTTACACATTTTTACTGTTTACTTATTATACGAATCAATGACACCAATAAAATTTCATAGTGCAATTATTTATCAATACATCAAAAATTCATTTGCTTAAATATTTTTCCGCCAATTACACTAGAGCATTGATCCCCAAAGTGGTCCAGGTAGACCCTCAAGGGTCCACGGGAGACTGGCTGGGGGACTACATGGGCCTGAACAAATAATGGGGGTCCACAAGACGTTAGTGGGGGTTCACGAAAATTATCCTGAATTTCAAACTTGCCATTGATAAAATGTTTTGATGATAACCATTAATGTAAACTAATTTCGTTTACTTACTAGTAAATAGTTAACATTAAAGTACTCTGCATGATGACCTCAAAGTCCTATTTAAATTATATATCACCATGGATCACAAATTCATTTAATGAAATGGAAGTGGCCAATGTTATGTTACAAAAGGAGTTGCTCGAACTAAGAAAGACATCCGAAAATATTAGATTGGGGTGGGGGTGTAGGAGGGAGTGCACCGAAACCACTAAAACTTTAAAGTGGTGCATGAGAATAATGAGTTTCGGAACCACTGCACTAGAGTCTATTACACCACTTCCTAATAAATGTTGTATACACTATCCACAATTGATTTGACAGATTTTCCAAACATCTGTCACATAAGTTGTGGTTAACCTATACAACACTTATCATAAAGTGGTCAAGCATGCCCTTAATGTATTATACGTACTGTAGCTGACATAGATAGTAAATTACTTTTCATTCCGAATAAATGATCCTCCTGTGGTTTTGATTTGTTTTAAATGATTAATTATGAATGTCCTGATACCATGCTAGCAAAGCGTGGGTTTAAAGTTGACAATAAATAGACTATAGTGGAACGACCATATATATATATTACACAGTTATTATGAAACAAAACTTATATATAATTTCCTTCTTCCCCGTTTTATCTGGCTAGAACACTTGCCAATACTTCAAAGATTTTGGCTCAATAGATGTAATAAAAATTAGCATTATTGCTGTGTTATTAAGAGTAACACTTTTAGTTACTATACTACAAAATTTAGATTTTTATTTGTTTAAAATATAAAAATTATGTTCCATGATCAAATTGATTATCTCATATTAAAATGGGTTTAAGTGTATTTATTTGTTTTATTATGTAGAAGTACAGACTATAATGAATAAAAACTTTTTTTTAAAATTTGTTATGATGATCCACTGGAGGAACCAGTGTATCGTCCTAGTTCAAGAAATGTTGAGATTATTGATTCCCAAAGTGGTCCAGATGGAACCCTAGGGGTGCCCAGGAGACACACTAGGGGTTCACGTAGGCATGAACAAAAAATAGAGGTCCACAAGTTGTTAATGGGCACCACAAAAAAGTTTACTTGTATAAATTTTCATATCCAATAATATTAATACTATAAATACTTGATGCCAAAGGAAAACTCATTAGTTTTCAAATTATAAAAAGGGCAAAAAAAGACTCAGTATTCGTTTCTGCCAGAGAAACAGCAATAGAATTTTTATTTTGGCGACTTTAACAATGTAGTAGAAATGTAGCAGCTGTGGAGTCTACTGGAACCAGCAAATTTTCAAATGTGATCCATAAGAAAAATAAAGTTTGGGAACTACTGAATTTTAAATAAATAATTTGTACATTAAATTAGTTATTGTGTTTTTGTAAGTAATTTTTTTATTGTCAAAATAAAAACAATAATAACATACTAATTAAAAAAACTTTGTTACATACTAATTAAAAAAAATTTGTTACTGCTATAACTTTTACATTATATTACATTGTTAGTGATTACCATATTACAAACAATGCGATAAATTGATTCGAATAAACCTGAGTGCTTAATGTTATCAAACGGAGATAGATCGACGTCAATCAACTTTCGATCTGTCAAAATGTGATCATAACCTTACGAATCATGTGATTACAACGTGAGCTATCTTAAATCTGACAACGATGGATGATGAGCACGTAAATACCATGCCATTACGCGGATAACGGTCCTCTTAAAGAAAATTAAAGCGAAAAAAATTCAAAACCGCGTTTTAAGGTTAATGCCGACATGCTAGAATTTTTAACACATTTTTCGCGATTCTGCATTTTATTCCGTTGGTTGTTACATTTAATCGCACGTTTAGATGCTGTTTTAACAGTTTTTAATAGTAATCAAAGGTGAAAACAAAGAAATTGTGCAAAATAAACATAAGCAGGATGACGAAGCGCGCGCAATGTTTCCTAACCTTGATAACGGAAAAAGCTGATATAAGTTTCTAGTTCAAGGTCCCGTGAAAATGCTGAAAAGTCACATGAAGGCGTTACACAAACAAATTTTAAATATCATTGCAACACGTCCGAAATCTATTTTGAGACAAACAACAGACGAAAAATTACTAACCTTAACTCCCTCGGGCGACGGGTCTATATCCATCAAGATATCCGGTTAAATATACCACTTGTCACTGCAAATTATACACTAACACACAATATGAGAACCACTAAATAATTTTCGAGCACAAATTTGTTTTTATTTGATGTTAATTTATCATAAAATTAACACTTTTGATGAAACATCACATGCCATAGACTTCACGCACCACATCAAATTCGACAACTGACGAGTGTTGCCAGTTATTGCCATGACTTGACCTACGTTATAAAGTTGCCAAAATGAAAATGCTACCCTATGCTACCTAAAAATGTTGACTGCTTTTTTTATTTTTTTATAGATACTATCTTTATTTATACCAAATCCACTTTGGGGAAAAATTTTGCTAAAACTTTTAAATTAACTTTGTTGTACTAAACACAACTTAGGGAGAAGGCAGTGGCCGGTGACATCATATAGGTAATGCAGCTCTTTGGGTATACAAATATTGCTTTTATATTATTTAAGGCATATTATATTTACGTTAAAATATGTTAATTGATTAATTTAAGTTGATTTAATATATTTCAAAGTTTTGTTGTGTCCAAATGTTAGATTATTTCAAGTTGCAACTTGTGTAAATTAAAGTTACAATATGGCGCTTAACCTAAATTATTTAGGCGAACCAAGCGAGTCTTCTACAGCCCACTTCCAGTATATTATGTGTAATACACTTTACGGAAAAAGTACAAGAGCTTATGGTTAGTGATTTTGCATAGTAATTTGTGTATATTATGTCCAGATGTGTTTAAAGATAAAATAGTATTATTAGTAACGATAAAAATAAAAACTAAATAGATGTAAACTAAGCGAACTAAGTATACCTATTCCACATGACGTATTCAGAACCGTAATTTTAGTTTTACAAAATCTTTCGCAGTCCCAGAAAACTAAGGAAATAGCAAAGTGAAAGAATTTAAAAAATCTTGCGAGCCCTCAAAAAGCTGTTTTTTTACTAGAAAAGTAAAAACCTGTTAAAACCACCCGAAAGTTCAAAACCAAGACACACAGGAAACCACACATATTTTATATTATAATCTTCTAGTTACAGAAGACACGTGATGCAGCTAAAAGAATTCGAAGAAAAAATATATTAAAGAGTGCAACTGTCGAACGTGAAGTCGGAAGAGATGAAAAAAGAATAGTACACTGTCCTTGCAAGAGTAAATATTGATTTAACTCAAGTATTCAAACAGAACAGGGGGGCTATTATGACCATTTACGAAACTTGCATGCTTTCAGGCAATTCAATATACGGCCAACTTGACTTGTTCTTTTTTCGTATCACAACTGAAAAGCTTAGAACGACTGTATTTGACGTAAGAACACCGTATCTATGGTCAGATGATGTTGTCATAATACGAAAATGTTCCAATTCAGAAGTGGTTTAGTGTTACGTGACTGCTGACTGGCTATCACTTTGGGGTTATAATACCAAAATGCCAGCCAGTATGTTTTCGGGCGTGAACTGGCTGAAAAAAATAAGGTCTTAATGGGCTATTAAGACTTGCTTAGAAAAAATACATCGGTAAGTTAACGTTCCCATTCTAGCAGCAAGCAACCGCAAAACCTTAAAATTTCTAATAAAATATCAAAAGCAATAGGTTTCGTTTTGCTCTATGACACCTCAAGGCAGCCACGTCATGGGCAGCTAGGCAAAGGCCATTAGAAAATGAAACCTATTGTTTATGTCATAACTTGCGGCTGCTTGCAGCGAGGATCGGAACGTTAACTTACCGATGTATTTTTTCTTAAAAAGCCATGAAACTTGTTCCTATTTGTAAAAGAGTATTCCCACTCGCCGTCTGCAATAGCTGTGCGCGTTTTTGCCTTTGCAAAAGCACTAAATATAATATATACACTATGGTTTCTTAATATAACATTCCGATTCTCGCTGCCCTCGGTCGAGACACGCAAAAAGCCAAATAAAATGCCACTTTATGACATAAACAATATTTTTCATATTCTAATGACATAGTCTAGCAGCTACCCCTGACGCCGCTGCTTTGTAGTGGCATACAGCAAAATAAAACCTATAGCTTATATTAAAAAACCCATAGCTTATATTTCAGTTATTGTGTATCGCGGCCACCGGCAGCAAGGATCGAAATAATACTTTAAAAGTTTTTTTCTACACATTAGTTTTATGCATAAGTTCTTAATTTTACAGCTAAATATCATGAAATTAAGGATTTCAAGGAGGAGCTTGAGAAGAGAGTAAAAATAAAGGAAGACGAACTAAGAGAAGTAGCGGAAGAGAGACTGCTTAACCATTTGCAGTATCTAAAGGATAGATTTAATAATATTTTGAGGTTCGTAGGTATATTCAAACAAAGTGTAGCATCTATTACTATTTAGTCTATGACGCTGTGAACTTTTTGCGCAGATTTATGTAATTTGCTTTATTTCATCAAAAACTATTCCACTAATGTCTATACAAATCCACAATCAGACAGACGGACTTACTCTAGCGCTTTTAATATCATTAAAAACTTATCTAGATATGAAAGTCTGCCTGTCTATAAAAAAGCATCAAAATATCTAAACAAATATAAAAGCGAAAGGTCTCACTCATCACGAAATTTCAGTTTACGAATTCAGAAACCACAAGTCTAGCTAGCACTTGTGGTTTCTGAATTTTTTTTGGTATTCAAACTAGGACGTAGGTACTCACTAAGACGGTTTTTTTAAATTGAACCCCTAAGGGTTGTTTGAAAGTTTGTATGAATATACTTCTTAACGCGAGTGAAGCTGCGGGATAAAGCTGAGTGCCGAATGCGAGTTTTTTTTGACATTCGATCGTGAACGACCTCTGTAGCTCAGTTGGTAAGGGCGTTGATAGCTTAAGCAGGGGGTTGCGGATTTGAATCCCGCTGAAGAAACAAAAAGTTTTTCATTCTTCCTAAATCTTGGATGTGTATTAAAATATGTGTATCTATCTTATTTTATAATTCTTCTGTGAGCGTGTATGTCACTGAACTCCTCTTAAACGACTGGATCGATTTTGATGAAATTTTTTGTGTGTGTTCAAGGGGATCTGGGAATGAATTAGATTCACAAAATAGCTCAGCAGGACAACGTCTGCGGGGTCAACTAGTCATATAATAAAAATCTTAAATATGTGTATAGTATAAAAGTATTAAATATATTTCCGTTGTCTGGTACCCGTAACA
>JAOTAV010016041.1:0-24826 GCA_026546445.1 Cyclargus thomasi
TCCTCGGAATCTCCGGTAGACGACTCCAGTCGGCCAGAACTCCTCCTTCTCGAAGGTCGGCAGATGATGCGACGGGACCTTCACCACAAAGGGGCTAAAATTCACTTTATGGCGGAACTCCAAACGCTCGACTCTCAAGACGAAGTGGGTTTTGTTTCTGAAGTAGTCCACGACTTGCTCGACCGTCATGGGCCAATGCAGCCTGGACACGTACAGTGGCGTCGCGGGAGTCTCACATCGCAACAGCTGCTCCGGTTCCTCGGGAGCGGTGCCGCGATGGTTGCGGACGACGGGTTTCTTCTTCTTCCTCTCGAGTTTGATGAACCCGTCATCATCGAACTTTCGGTCATTTTCAGAGGGAGGACACTCCTTGATTGGGACCTCCTTTTTCCCTTTGTTTTTTTAAACGCAGGGGAAGAGGCGCCAGCGGGAGGCAAGCTGTGACACTCACGTAGTTCGGCGGCGGCTCCTTAACGGGCGGGGAGCGGGCGGCGGGGGCAGGGGCGGTCTCGTGCGCTTGCGTTGCCTCGTTGGAAAGTGCTGACGGGTTGAACGTGAGCGCCTGCGCGCCGCGTCGACGGGTGACGTGCGCGGCATCAGGTGACCTACATACTGAATTACCGCTTTTTAATTGCGATAATTCATTACGTAGATCACTGATCGTAGACTCCGATGCCTGCAGTCTACCTCATCCGGATCCGTCTGCTTCAGCAAGGAGATGATGTCCTGCACGCTTCGTTCAGTTCCGTCCCTTCGTCGCGACGGCATGTTCGCGCTCTGGCCGAGCGTCTCGTACAGCAGCTACTTGCCCTGGGTAAACTTCGCTGGAGAATGAGGACTTGCAGACTTCGTCCATGGTGTCGATGGCGTGCTGGATAAAAGCCAGCAACTCATTGGCCACAAGCACCACGATTCACACACAATTTAAAGATTGTAAATCCAAAATATTTTTTTAAATAGATATTGGCTAGATTATTTTATAATTAAGATACTTGTTAGTTGTATCACAAAATTTTTGTTTCGTTTAGTTGTTCATGGTGCCCTGCATGGTTAGCATGTTGTGCAGAGCATGCAGAGCACAATGATTAATCATATCCAAGACTGTTTTGTTACGTATTCTAACCATTATAACATTATTATTAAGCGTTTCAAGCATAGCAATGATAATTGTTATATCTTGCAGATTGTACACCAAGACTTTAAGTTATAGTCTTATGCTATCTTTTATCATAAACGCGTCTTTTTATTATTAAATATTCTGTTTCGGCTCTGTAGGTTTATTTAAAAAAATATATTGTATTGTATTTTTGTACATGACTGTTTGATGCCAAAAAAAAAAACAAAAAAATAAATAAAAAATTTAAAAAAATACTAGAGAAAGTAGAAATTTACGTAGGTTGCAAACAATCCAGACTACTCAGAAGCTGATGAAAGAGAAACTAAGACTATTTTTACTCACTTCCAAAAAGGAGGAATGGGAAAAATAATACATTTATACTATGTGCATGTGTAATAGCTAATTAGTATTTAAAAGATATACCTGAGCCAGATTTCTTCTCTCCGACGAGTTGAAGTACAGAAAAAACTTCTCAAGGAACCTCTCGTCGAGGACGAATTGGGGCCATGAGAGAGGCCGGGGCTGCGGGCGACGACGGCGGGGGACGCGCGGCGCGGTCGCGGCGGGCCCGCACAAGGCACTGGCCACACGCTCCACAACGCCGGGCGAACGCTTGCGCCCGCGCAAGCCGAGACCGGTGATGCGGCGCGAGAGTTCGGCGGACGCGCGCTCTACTACGCCCTGGGCGGACACCGACGACATTTTCACGCGCACGCGCCGCAACGTGTCCCCGCGCCCGCTCGAGCTCGCCCCGCCACCGGGTTCACACCCCGCCACTGCTACTACAATATTTCATTATTTATTTATTTATTTCTTTATAATCTGCATGGCAAAAGTGTTTTTTTAAATTGAGAGTAATGATTGCAGATGGGACTGATGGAAGGCAACTACCCTCGCTTATGGACACTTGCAATAACTATCAAAGGATGCAAATGTTTTACCAATCTAAATAAATATGAATAATAAAGAGTAAAATTGGCATATCTGCACAATTAATATTTTTACAAAGTAATCAATATGGGGTCTTTGGCACAGTAATAGAACACAAAAAGATGTCTGTTTTTCTGTTTGTCTTTTTGTATGCACTATTCTCCGGAACTACTGAATATATTGAAATAAATCTTTTTTATTTAATAGCTATTAAGTCTAGGCAACACATAGGATACTTTTTATCCCGGGAAAATGAACAGTTCCTGTGATATACATTTTTGTGCAATGGAGTTGAGGTCATCAAGTAGCATTTTAAAAGGGAATAGCCTTAATTGGAAAATAGAGTTGGGAAAGGGAATATGGACTAGGGCATTATGAGTAAAAACTGGTGTCTTCTACTGTGGATAGCAGTACTAAGATAAAACTTTACATTCATAATATTAAATTTCTTTTTTTAAACAACAGTTTTTTGCTTCTCAAGTTAAAAAGTCCAGGTAAACTTTCAACCTTTTGCTGTATTTTTCTGTAAATTATATTACATCTTTTTTACAATACATATGACTAGGTATTTATAAACTTATATGTTTGTAAGGAGAAAAAAAGAATTAGATCTTTTAATATTTTTTTAGTTGAATGTTTTTGTAGGAGGTTGGAGTTACTTACCCTAATATGAGAAGCTATGAGCTACAACTACAAGCCATACATCCAAAATAAATTTTAAGATTGTTTAACAAAAAAATGTTTTATAAGTGTAATGCTTTGCTTTTCAATGACTATCTGTGGTAGAATACCAAAGCCCAATATAATTATTTATATTTAATAATTAATTCCCTCTCTATACTTGTGGTGCTTTTATTCCATCATTTATGACAGCAATTTAAGTGGAGACCTATATTTAGTTTTATTAATAGTTTTTTAATTAAATGCATTGAAATATTTCTACTATATAAAGAAAAACCTTTTGCAACTTTAGTAAAATAGCTAAGTCTACAGCATCAATAAATATATTTTTTATCACTAAATTAATAAACAAGTTCAGAAGAAATAGACACACTTACGATTTTTAAATATTATTTTGCAATTTCTTTTTACATATTTTTGATAACATACCACATTATGTGATGAACATAAATAAAAGGTATATAGCTAATATAAGCCAAATAGTAACTAAAAGTATTATTATATATTATATTGATTCTGGTCCTTCCAACAATATAAATAAACCAATGAAACGTAAAGACTTGGCTACTATCAGAATACACAACTTTGTTAAATAGAATGTTTGTTACAAACACGATCTTTAGCTATTTCCGTTGCATTTTAATAAAACAATGGTAATTACCTGTATCCCATAAAAAGCAAAATAACTTTTATAGTAAAAAATCGATGAAATATTATACGAACCTATAAATAAACGACCGCTCGCAGAGTAACCATAATTTTATATTTATTATTTTCTCTTGTCCTATAACTTACTCACACCCCTTTTCTAATTTAAATCTCTACTGTTATTTCACTAAATATTTAAGCTTTACCGAAAGAAAATTAGGAAAACTGAAATTGACTGAAATCTGAAATTGATTGAAATTAATGACGCTGTCATAGCTGTCAGATCAATGGTTCAATTGTCTATGGCAAAATCTATGGTGATCAATTTCTTTTCCATTGAAAAATCAAAAATCTCAAATTTATCTCACTTCAAAATTACCGATTGTAATTTGTAATATATATTTGACACTGGCAGAATGGTGCATCCCCGCGTCCTCGAATGACAATAAAAAAAAGAAATTATTTAAATTTGTAAATTCTTTAAAAAAATCTTATGGCGGTTGTAAACTCTTGCCGAGAGAAAGCAATGGGTCAAGTCAAGTCAAGTCAATGGGTGCACACGCCTCGTCTCGTCTGTCAGCCTCAGGCGAAAGTCCACGAGACCCTTACCCAAGAACTGTCGGCGAGTGTACAGCCGTCATTATAAAAGCGCTTTAGACATAACGATACGACAATATCGTATCATAATGTTAACAACGCTTGCAAAATGTTTACGAGGGTCGGATTCAAGGGGGCTAAAAAAACTAGCAACACGTATTGCATGAATACGTGTTTGTTGCTAGTTTTTTGTTACTAGATGGCGCTGCATTATTACCTTGCCATTGCGCTATCGCTTGGAATTGGACGTGGAAGACTGTTATAATCAGTAATTGTGTTCTATTGTTAGAACTGTTCAACTTTGTGAACAAATCTTTAAATTTTTTGCTCTCTACTGGTACGGAACCCTCCGTGCGGAAGTCGGACTCGCACTTGACCGGTTTTACTCCTATAAATGTATCAATATATAAATGTAATTAAAATAAAAATCCAGATTCTTTGTACGATTTATTGCAATAACACAAACTTACAAAATAACTAGTTTTAACAAAAGAGCGAAATTGTTGGTAACTTTAGATAATGGTTTCATTTTTGCATTCAATTTAACAAAATTTTATTTAAAATATGACTACTTTTGAGAAATCCTATACAAACGTTATGCTTATTTTTTAAACTTGCTTTAGTTTAAATCTGAACTCCATGCACTTACAAGTACCAAGAAGTAAAGTATGGTATCTATTGTATGGCAAATTCTAAACAAAAATTATTCATATATCAGACACAATAGAAAAAATGAAATCAGTAGAACATTCTACTAAAAAACTTTATAAAACATAAAAATCAACAAAAAGAATAATAAACTGAATGATTGTTATAAAAGGTAATACCTTCATACAATCACAGAACCATATTGTAATATAAGCCAACAAAAATATTTTAATTATAACCTTCACGGTTATAGTTAAAATCTTTGGTTCTTACCTAATCCATTAGCAGATAAAGTGATAAATGAAAACAAAAAAAAATAACTCATAGCCTATGACTTCTTATTTTTGTTTAGCACCAGAAAATCTGTTTCACCATTGATAATAAATTTTACTTTTATACACGTTTGTACGATTTGAACGAAGATTTTAAATATGTAGTGCCTACTTACAGAAAAATTATACTTATAGCCCCCTTACTAATAAAGCTGTGTACGTCGTTTATCAGTTAATATTATTCAAAGGTCGCTTGTTTGTCATAATCCATACTTACACATAAAGTATTAGTATGGATCTAATGTCATAAAATATATGAAATTGTGTCTGAAACACACTTTTGTCAAAGGATATAGGACACTTTGTTCACAGAAAATTCTCCCGCGACAACACAATTTTACAGCAACTATTATAATAATATTTCTATAATTTTAAATTTAATAATATTTCAATAATTTTAAAGGAACTCAAGCAGACCTTGAATAATTTTTAGCTGTGTAATTTTTTTTTATTAGTAAAAGGTGTGGATCAGCTAGTAGAACTATGAACACAGACTATTTAAATGTAACGAAAAAATTGTGTTTTGAGCAATTTCAATCTTACAGATTTCAGTATATTCATTCTATGCAGTCCGTATATTTAGTTATATAAGTTACAGTTTTAAACCACTGTGAGATTCAATTTAGTTGAAAATGATTCTGTAAAATGTCGCAACTCATTGTTTTGTTTGCACAAAGATACAAGATACTATTGAATGAAGTCAAACTATTTAAATGCCTTGTAAATTCTTTCTCCGGATATTCAATAGTCTTTGTCTATACTTACAACATTACAATAAACCAAATTGTATTCACAATTCACATTAAGAAACAATAATCCGGTATACATTTAGTATATTAATGAAAATAAATAGAAGCTTTAAACAGCTAAATACAGATTGAAACAATAATGAAACTTCGTTGTTACTTCAGTCTTCACATACTTTATTTGGTCCTGAAAAAAAATAGTATTAGTATAAAATAGCTCCAATTATTTTATAGCCTATAGGCTAACCCAAAAGAAACCAAGCTCTTCTAAGTGGCTCTGTCATTCTTAAATATATTTTTTATGACATTTTGGGGCAAGCGTGCAGACGGGTCACCTGATGGACAGCACCTGCAGTCACCCATAGACACTTGTAACATCAGAAGTTTTGCAATTGCATTGCCAGTCTGGAATGAAGGAATAGGCTACGAGAATCGGCAACAAGAAAAAGAAAATGGAGTTGGGCCTCTGGTAAACTTATTCGACAAAAAACAGCGCTAGCACTATTTCACGACGCTTTGCTGTAGGGCCGTGGTATTTCTCCGGTCGAAGTCATATTATATCCATATATTCGTGCCTAAGCATAGTTCCCCCACGACCTGTGGCTACTGTGGTACTCACGTCAGTGGTATGTCTGTAGGTATGCGGTGGCCGCGGCCAAGTCTCGGCGCAGCCAGGCGGCGTTGAGGCGCACTGTCTCTAACGCCTGTTGGACCGAACGCTCCGTGCCCGGGGAAACGTGGTCCGCGAAGAACTTTTCTACCTCGAGCGCCTTTGCTTCGGACGCGAAGTTCTCAGTAGTAGACTTCACGAGACGAGCCAGTAGGAAACCACCCTGGAATATGGGGTAGGTAAATCGTCGTAAAGAAAAAGTAACTAGTAACAATTTTTATTAAATACAAGTGACCTCCAGTGGCGTCGGGCTAACATTCAACGTGAGATGGCAGTGCGGAACCAAATTCTAAATGGTAATAGTATGCGAGTTACTTAACCTATAACAGGATAGCATTGCCTGCGTTGCTGCGTAGCAGCAAAAGTGTTTTTGAAGTTCCAACAGACTTAATCTCATAGTTTTAAAATAAAACAATTTAAGACTTATAGAAACACGCTTATATACCATCGCAATATTGAACAGAGCTCTGTTAACTTCCAGGCTTCCACCACCTATTTAAACATAAACTATAATATAAAAAATAATACGAAATAACAAACAAACCGCGTCCAACTTTTAGTCAATCACTTTGTAAACAAAATAGAATTGAAAGGATTAAGCTGCCATTTGCAAATTACCAGGCGGGGCGCTTCAAATTGTCTCAGTAATGAACTGTCATTTCAAAGGTTATCGTCAGTCCAGCATATTTATATAGTAGAGGTCAATAGAGGATTTACATTATTACTTAAAACAATTTCTAAAATGCGGCGATACGATCAACTTTATTCCTATTATAGTGAAAGCGTAACCTGATGTTGCATGAAAATAAAAGTCAAAATTTCGCATACATAATAATGAGGCTAACCTAACATAGGAGGAATTTTTCATGGGAGGAGCTCTCCTGCTCCACAGAATAAATTACTGAACACAATACTGTTACCATACCTCATATCTGTTCATAAACTCTTGCCAATGGCTCTTGAAGAATTCCCAGGCCAAGTCTCGCCCATTCCGACTGACTGCTACAGACACGATTACAAATACGGTGTCTTGAGCTCGAACCTCATCCTAAAAAAAAAAATTAAACTTTTTCAAACCAAATTAAAAAAAAAACAAACATTAATTTATTTTTTCAAAAGCATTCTTTCTGCCAACGCAAGGAGTATAGGTACTGGATATATTAAATATATACATACATTAAGGATTTAAAATATACATACATGTAATTTAAATCACACGATAATAAATAAAATAATACAAAACAAGACTTCTTATCGGGGCGTAACGTATCCGCAACGTGAGGCGGTAATTAATATAATACCTATTTGTATATTAAGACACGGCAAAAAACTTACTTGTTACAAATCATTATTGTGGGGATAAATACAGAATTAACTACTTTACGACTGTGTATATTAAAACTCAATGTATTCTGTGACTACATTTGAATACTGAACAATATTATTTTTGTGGAGCGTGTTTTGCCACTGAACTCTTTCCAAACAAAACGATTTTGATTAAACTTTTTGTAGTTATCACAGGGGTTCTGTGAATGGTTTAGATTTATAAAGCAAGTAGCGGCAGGACAAATCTGTCAGGTCCATTACACTTAGGTACTACACTTAGGACCTGTTTCACCACTTACAGATATATATATCCACAATATTATTTGACACATGTTTTATGGAGAATCTGTTTAAAAGGTTGTGGATAGCCTAATAGAAACTTTAGCAGTAAGCGCAAACAGGCCCTTAAAATAAAATCTAACGCAAACATTCTGTACTGCAACTACAACACGGTCACATTAACTTGACAACCGACCTTGATAAAGAAATGTAAAATAAAAACGCATTATTTCCGGTAGGCATATAAGGCGTCTTAGTGAACATCTAAAAGCTAAAATTACATTGATAATAAAAGTAAAAGTATATAAAAGTAGGGGCGGAATATTTGTTTAATACTTTTTAGTTTATTTTTTATTGGTTTTTTCATTTGGACATTTTGTCACATTTTTTTACATTTAAAATTATAAAGTTGTTTTATGACTGTTTATCGACGTTATTTTGAGAAAATTACCAAATGTTAAAAAAAAATTGACCCACTTTTGCAAAAAGTGTCAAATACCCTATTGGTACCAGCTCTAGGAATACAGTCCATCATGGCGCCCTTCAAAAAAAATTCTAAACCGCTTGATCTAAAACCTACCGATATAGCGAAGTCCAACACCCGTTTCAGCAGCACTGGATCCTTAACAGCGCCCAGCGCTCTGCTGATGCGGTCCTTCTCTTCGTGTAGATCAGCCGCGCGGTACAGCTGCAGGAAGCGATCGAATGTCGCGTCGTCCGCCTCGGCTAGTACGGCCCGGTAGCACGCCGAACGCAAATCAGCGGGTAACGAGCAAACGCCGTTAATGTGCTTCTCGAATCTAAAAAAAGATTAAGGGCCTGTTTCACTTCCTGATACGAGCAATTAAGTCCCGAACCTTAAGTAGGCATATGTAGCACCGAAGCCAACACGCAGAGACCTTGTGTGACGTGTCACAGTTTAAGTTGTGGATAGCCTATCAGAAACTTTATCAGTAAGCGATGAAACAGGCCATAAAACTGTGCTACGTCACATGAGGTTTCTACGTGTTCGGGACTTAATTACCCACATGCAAGAAGAGCTTTACACAAACCAAGCCAGTAATGAATAAAATATTTTAAATAGTTATAATAATGCTCAATTTTTCCTACCGACTTTTCGCCTCTTTAATCGTGTCGGGATCTTCAAAACTGATCATTTTGTTGAGAACCAGGCTCCTCAGTAGTGTGTCCAAATGGCTCTCCTTTTCCGAAGCATCCCAGCCCAGACGTTTAGTAACGTTGCCGAACAGTTTTCGGCCATAGTTCTTTAAGGGTTTGTCAAGAGCCGTGTGCGAAAACAAAATGCTTAACTTCGACAGGCAATTCGATATTGAAGACCAAACAGTGAAATTGGTTTCATTTGTAAAGGCCTCCATTAACTTGAGAGACTGAAATGACAGAAAAAAAACTGTGTTTAGTTATTATGAGTATAAATAAATACCCTTTATTTATAAAAATATTTAAACGGTGTTTAACTATTCATGGTCCTTTTCTGGAATATTGAGAACACCACACTTCAGAAAGGGACAGCCAACCTTGACTAGTTAAACACTGTTTAAATATTTTTATGAATAAAGGGGATAATGATTTTCAAATAATTTAAAGTCCTCTAATAGCCTGTTCAAAATTTTCTCAAATGACGGCATTCAGGACATTAAGGAATACAAAAGCCCAAAAAACTTAAATTTAAGGTTAACTACAAACGGACAGACTGATTAATCCATTCTATTAATATTCAGTTTGTTCATACAAATTCCAACAATTTAAACAAGTGCTAAACAAGATTTCAAAATGATAATTTTTTGTACAAAATTTAACAGCTCATTGTATTCAATTCAGTTTTTCTTCTATATAAGATCGTTGAACTCAAATTATTGCGTTAAAAATTTTACCAATTAAAATCGTCTAATAATAAACTGAATAATAACAAAATATAAGTGCAGGATATACGAAATTCTCTTCTGAGCTGTTATTTTACATAGGGGAGTCAAACACACCATTAAAGTATTTTGTTTTGTCCCTATATGTTGTTTTAACAATTATTAATCCATGCGGAATTGTAAAAAGACGATTAACCCATTAAGATTTTATTCATTTTTTAAATATAGGCTTAAATCCGTAATATGTTTCCAAACCACAGAATGCCATAAAAACAGCTTTACATTTGTGAGAGTACTGTTGTGGATGTCATAGTAAGTTACCTCTGCAGTATTAGTGTGTCCGGCCTGTACTAGTGCGAAGCAGTCATCCAGTAGTCCGAGTCGGTCGAGGGGAGGTAGCGACCCGTCCCGCACCGCACGCACTAACTGTTCCAACATACCGCCTGGGTACCGAGTACGGTAGTATCCCACCTGAACATTGTTTACATGTTACACAACTAGCATTAGTCTCTTGCCCGCAAGGAAAATAATCATATAACGGGAGCATAAAATCGCAAACTTATGTTTTTTATAATAGTAAACTATAAAGAGGAAAATTTTTAATTTTAAATACTTACAGTTCCAGGATTGAGTTTCACCCAAGAGTCTTCCGACACATTCTCTAAAACCACTTCCTGTGTTTTCTTTTCTAAAACAATTGATAAAGCTACCTGCAACAAGATACAGAAATAGGATTTTGGGAATTTTTAGTCACTCATGATATCTTTGTTTATAGTTTGTTACTTACTACAAGTGCCAGGAGTTTCAAATTTTTTAAATTCACTTTACGACAGAATACTGAAATTGTTAAACCAAATCAAAAATCTACATACAATTACATGCTTATAAACTGAGTCATATTTGATATGAATAACCTTTATATAATACAAAAATCATTGAGTAGATGATTTGTTTAAAAGCCATTAAACTTTAGCATTTGTAATTTGTTTTGATGCTAATTTAAAATTTAATTATCTCATGGGATGAATTTCCCACTAACTTGATTGTTAAAAGATAATGTAAGCAAATTAAGACCGACAAAATGCTTCTTTAACCTGACTTAACCTATAGTAAGTAGACCTTATAGCAATGGGATTCATTATCTTTGAGTTCTACAATGAAATGCGAATATATTATTACAGCTTGACCACAACCCCTATACCTCGCCTTGGGTTTGAGCGCAGAGCGGGAGGGTTACCATGGTTACCGGCCGCGCTACTACAGCGTTAACGGTCATTTGACCGTTGACGCTGGCGGCGGCGGTAGTATTTTTACCTTTCCCCTGTCCTGTCCAACGTTCCTAGGGCGCGGTGCAGAGGTTGAGGTCAACCTATAGTTCAAAACCGATATACTGCTAAGGGCCTAGACCTAGAAATCATATTTAAAAAACACATCAGACTCTTCGCCACGATTGTTTATTTATTGCATTTCATATACTTTCCTGCATTTAGATCATTAATCTTTACGACATTGTATAATAGGGGAAGTTGAAAGAGAGCCAGTTGACGGACCAACATTGTTTGGTCGGAATGTCAATTACATGTATGTCGTCACGTTTCGGCTGGGTTTAACATAACGCGACCAATTTACTTAGATCCGCAATCGGGCTCTGTTTCAGCTTCCCTTATTATACAAAAATATCAGTTGTATTGATTTTTGATAGTATTATCAGTTAAGGCAAATGTGGGTCAATACCACAATTGATATTTTCATCAGATATTTATATCAATAAACAAAACCTTGAGAATGACTTTGAAAACGATTGCAATAATCATAGATTACAAAATCAAGTTCATTCATACAAGGCCTTTTGACTTCCTTATTTTTATACCAGTGAGATAAAAGTTACAAAAAACAAATAACCTTAAAAAACTGTAAAAATGCATTTTATCAGCATTTTTATTTTTATGTTCTGCACACACATAACTCTGTGTTCTGCTTATAACAGAAAATCAAAGACACCTTAAACATCAAAATCCGTCAAGACATTGATGCTGAAACAGGGAACATAGAAATTACTCACCCTCAAATGTAATAACCCTTCTTTGGGGGCTGTCAAGTCAAGTATTTTACTTACTTTTGAGGGGTGTTCTTGGGTAGAAATATTTATGGGCACCATCCACAGAATGTCTCCCTCTTGACTGCCATCAGCACAGAACTTTTGTTGTGTTAAAGTTAGCACACGGTTAGCACCTTCTTGCTTTGAAGATACCTAAAATATGAAATTGTTGGTGAGAACAGTATGATAAAGTATAAAGTTTTTGAGTGTGTGCGTGTGCTTTTAAGTATTAGATAACAATTGCAACTCTGCTACGCCAAAATTTGTTTATCGCGCGGAAGCCGTATATTTTTCCGGAATATAAAGTATCCTATGTCTCTTTCCCAGGACTCAAAGTATTTACATACCAAATTTCGTCAAAATCGGTCCAGTAGTTTAGACTTGAAAGCATAACATACACACAGTCAGAGATACTTTCGCATTTACATATAATATATAATTTAAGGTAGCTAGGAATATAAATCAAGGTTGCAAAAACATATTTGAAACCTTGTGATACATGTGGCAATAGAGATAATGAAAAAATGCTCTTGATATTGATGTGGAGCAAAGAGCAAATATAAATTGTTCTAGATTGTGTGATTCATCTTACCTAGTAAGTCTAAAATGGCACTCCAATGTAATATTACATTGATCATGACAGTCGATCCTGCTACATAATACTACTATTATAAATGTGATGTTTGTCCATTAATAAAAATAAATAAACAAAAATAACCACACCAAAACTAAAATAATTTTAAAAATAAAATTATATGTGTAATATTACCTCAACCATTGGAAAGCCCATTTGTTTTGTCCATGTGGACATAACTTCTCCTACTGGTTTCTTGGAAGCTTCCTCTAAGGCTGCCCATAAATCTTCAGTAAATGTGTTTTTGTACTGAAATAAAAAAAATATATATATATATATTTTCGATATGATATAATCTATAAAAACTTGTAAGGAACCAAACAGGCTTAATCACATGAATTACCTGATGTCTTGTTAGATATATGTTCATTCCTTTACGGAAATCATCATCTCCAATGTATCTATGCAACATGCGGATCACAGATGCACCCTTATTGTATGAGATGTCATCGAATATTTCATCAATCTCGGATGGATGACCAACTGGTACTTCAATGGGGTGTGAGTTTTTCAAACAGTCTAATTCTAAGGCTCTGTAAATACATTTTTACCTTAGAATCTAATACATCTCATGAACATGCTCAACAAAATGACAAAAAATGTTATGTATAATATCTTTTTAGTGAATATTGGAGTGGATGAGTGCAGTACACCTAAGATATGCCTCGCGAGATATCTCTTGCTCTGTCTAGCAGATTCAAATTGTCAATATTTATAATGAGTATGTCATGTTAGGCCTAGCAGAGATAATGAGATAATTTTGTCGTGGCTTTATCTTAGCCCGGCAGGTCTGTAGATCATACAAAATACAATCATGTCTGCTGACTATTATTTTGTAACATTGCAGTGTACAAAATCTGTTTTAAGTCAGTAATTTTGTAGGTGTATAGAATAATGTATGTGTAAAAGGTATAGTACATTATCATTTACTTATATAAATAGTTTAATCTACTTATTTATTTTTATTGCATCTAGTCTTCTCTGTGATAAGATAAAATAGAACAAATATATTTTTTGTGTAATACTATGTATCATGTAAAAGCCTCTTTAACAACTAGAGACAGAAGTTAAGTGACATAATATTCAAATTACCTGATATAGGTTTCTGTTACAAACTGTGTCCAAATATCATATTCAGGGAACAAATGGTTAACACAGAGGAACTCTACAAATGAAGCGTAACCTTCATTCAACCACAAGTGTGTCCACCATTCCATGGTCACCAGATTACCAAACCACTGGTGAGCCAGCTCATGTCCAACAACTAACGCTATCCACTGTCTGCGAACGGCAGATGTATGCTCCTCGTCTACTAGCAGGCAGGTTTCTCTGTATGTCACTAGACCCCAGTTTTCCATAGCACCAGGAGCAAAATCGGCTATAGCAATTAAATCTATTTTAGGCAAAGGATAAGCTATGTCAAAATATTCTTTATAGTATGGTAACACTTTTGCTGCTACCTCAAGAGCAAACAACCCCTGTTTGCTCTTACCAACTGGAGTGTACACTCTTACTAGAACACCATCCTTTGAAGTTTTCTCCACATAATCATACTCTCCAACTACAACTGCTACGAGGTATGTTGACATGATTGGTGTGGTGTCAAAGTGCATAACTTTTTTATCCCCATCAATCTTCTCCTCTTTCAAAGGCATATTAGAAAGAGCTACTCTATCGGCCGGCACTTCGAGTGTTATATCGAAGGTAGCTTTTATGGCAGGCTCGTCCCAACATGGGAAACATCTCCTTGCATCAGTAGCTTCAAACTGGGTGACCGCCGCATAGCGCTCCTCGCCCCCTTGCGTAAGATATTTGCTGCGATATAACCCCTTCATTTTGTCATTTATTTCGCCAGTAAATTCGCAGAGCAAAAACGCGTCACCGACAGGTAGGGGTTTGTCGAATGTAATGACTGCAGTCTCTTCTTCGGGTGTAAGCCGCACTTCCGTCGGATCCAGCACTTTTGGCGATCCATTCTCACCTAATTGCAATTTAACGTTCGTGAACTCGAGATCTAAGCTGTTAAGCACGATTTCTTTGGTGGGACTATCAATCTGAAAGTGTATACGTTAGTCGTATAAAATGAAAAGATTTCTGCAACACACATGACGAAATTATCACTTACCGATACTTTCACTCTTGTTTTTCCTGTAAACGAAAATTTCTCCAAATTCGGCACTAAACGCAACTCGTAATGTTTTGGTACAACATTCTTGGGGAGTCGACGAAACGGTTTGTTTTCTGGCATTATCACTTTTTCTTTCACTTCAGAGAATGTGGAACACACGACCGAGATGTACCGTAATGACCGACTGACAGAGTGAACTCCAGCCGCACCCGCACCGCCAGTACGAGCCCCCCGCGCGCGCCTTAACTCCCACTCCGGATAACGGTGCTCGCTACGTAACAACTTGTAATGGCGTTTCAAATCACGGTTACTACAGTGATTTTGAAATCGAAATGCAAATAATTTATTCACACCACGTAGCAGCTGCAGCGTCATGGAATGTGATTAAAATCAAACGATTGCAAATGACGTTTAAAATGAAAGTGTCAATTGCATTGTCTATTCGAAGGAGGCAGGCTGTACACTCTAGCCGAGTCTCTTGGCGAGATTCTCGCAAGTTGCTGACAGACGAGACGAGGCGAGTGCAACGATGTTACACAGCGACATCGATCGCCCATGCGAGAGTGTAAAAATCTCAAACTTCTAAAGGGATACTAGTGTAAATGGTTGCTCGTCTCGTTTCGCCTGTCAGCCCGCAGCCGCTTGCGAGAGTGTCGCCACTCGCCACGAAACCCTTGCCCGAGAGCTCTCGAGAATGAGAGTGTACAGCATCCATTACACTCTTAGAATCGGGTGTTCTCGCTGTGCCTCGGCTAAAGTGTACAGTCTCCATTAAATAGCCATTCTAGAAATATACATAACTAGAGGTACGGTATCTGCATTCGGGTTTTTGTTTTTGGACATTTAGCTTGTTTCGATAAAAAGAGCTATAAATTACACTACTTTCATACAAGTTGCAACTATTATGGAGGTTGTACATAGTGGCGTATCGTGTATCGGGGCGGAGGACAATTTTGCCTTCCGAGCCCCTTTAATTAGGCTTTGTAATTTAATTGTATACTTTTTTACAAACATAAAAAGTTGATTATTTCCGCGTATGAAGTATATTTTTTCATATCATTTTTTATGTTTTTTTTTTCTACCAATGCAGATACTCTCATATAAATTTTAATACTATGTGTTACATTACAGAAAGTCAAATATTGAGAATATTTTGTTATTTTATGTAAAATTTTGCCGCCCCCCAGAAAGTGCGGGGCGGACCGTCCCTTCTGCTTCCCCACGCTACGCCACTGGCTGTACACTCGCGCCAAAAGTCAAAACACAGCAAGATCGCTCGAGTGTCAGAGTGTAAATGGTTGCACTCGCCTCGTCTCGCCTGTCAGCTGCTTGCGAGAGTCTCGCCACGAGACTCTCGCCCGAGAGCTCTTGGTGAGAGTTTACAGCCTTTATTATAATCGTTTCGTGAAGTACGAACCACAAAAAAATATTTTTTTTAATGTATAGGCTAAATCATAACTAAAAGCACTGAAAAAGAAGAAGCAGTAATGACAGATTGACACACCTCTGCGACGAGTTAGAAATAATATGTCAATGTTTCATGGTTTCATGCTGGTTTCTGCTTGGTTTCAAGTTTCAACTTGGTTTCTGCCTTCTTAATTCTTGAAATCGTGAAATGGTTTGAAATTGTATTTTGTAACTTGTTTGTAACACCAGTATTCAAAAAGAAGAGTAACTACTAAAGATATTTATAAAAATTTTGTTTCTTTACAATTTAACGCAGAATCTTCATGAAGTAGACTGAGAATAATATAAAATCATGAACATGAAAACAGCGTTTCTGGCAATATTTTTAGGTTTCATCGGTAAGTTTATTGTTAGCTTATATTTTTTAACATAAGTGTTTTTATACGACAGTGTTTGATAATTCAAAATTTTTAGTTTTTAAAAGCTTTCGGTTTTGTGAGATAAAAAGTATAGTTTGATATTATAGTATCACAACTTTTTAGTTGTCGTAGGTATGTATGTAAACTTTACAAGACGCAACATATGTAGTTAAGAGATATTGTAATGTAGGGATATTAATTGAAATCTTATATTTGTAGGTTGCCAGAATGTTGCTTCGTCCAGAGTTCTGGAATTGAGCGATAAGTTTATTGATATAAGTACAGAGGGCATGTGGTTTGTAAAATTTTATGCCCCTTGGTGTGCCCACTGTAAACGAATAGAACCAATATGGGCACATGTTGCACAAGCATTGTACAACACTCCAATCAAAGTGGCTAAGGTGGACTGTACACGCTTTACGGCCGTTGCTACACACTTCAAAGTTAGAGCTTACCCAACAATTATGTTGTAAGTAGAATCGGATACAGATCGTGGATCTAAGTAAATTGGTTGCGTTATGTTAAACCCAGCCAACAGATTATGATTTACATGGTATTGTCATATCCCAACTGACTATTGACTTAGGTCTGTCAACTGGTTCTCTTTCAATTTTCCCCTATTATACATTTTTCTTTTAACTTATCAATAACTTGATTTGATAATAATAGTACCTGTTGTGTCCATCATAAATTTAAGATATTGCTTTCTGCTAAATTCTTGGATTTTAATACCTGTCTTTTCCAACAAGTATTTACTATTGAATTAACATTTCAGTATCAAAGGAACATATTTGCATGAATATAATGGGGAGAGAGTTAAAGATGACATGGTGAACTATGCAATGAGAATGGCTCTGCCTGCCATACAGGCAGTGTCACATGGTGACAGTCTTGGCTATCTTAAAGAATCACATGACCTGTTCTTTGGTTACATCGGAAAGCAACATGGAGTTTTATGGGTATTATTTTTTGACTTGCAATATATATTTTTTTGTAACATTACTCATCGTTGATGATTTTACTTGCTGATTTTTTTTGAGCCTTGAAAGCCAAGCCCACTTACGAGTAACAGCTTACTACAAAGGCCTCCATTGTGCCTTCTTTTTGTATAATTAAAAAGTTTATAAAAAATGCTTATTAAAATTGTTATATTAGAATACAAACTGTGAGTGAAGTTCTAACACCACAGTCACATTTTCTATTGCTATTTCGTCATTTTGATGCCGTTTTTCAGAAAATCGGAAAACACATACTAGCTCACAAAAACTTGTACAATTTTTTAATTGTAAAATCTTATCAGTATGGTGATTTTTACAAAATTCAATCAATTGTTTCGCTCTCCTACAAAGTTGCCATTTTTTAACATATATGGTATTAGAGCTTCAACGACTTTTCTTTATACACTCAGCCAAAAGTGAAGATTAAATAGGTTCGTTTACTTTTACAGGAAATATATTCAAATCATGCTGAAAAATATCAAGCACATAGTTGGTTTTATTCTCTACCACATGATCTAGCTCCTACTGATAAACAACCTCCAAACGAAACTGCCATCTTTGTGTACAAAGAAAAAGATGTCTTCTATTTTCATAGTAAGTTTATTGTTTTCAAGAACTTTTACATAAAACCTATATTTTTCTGTATAAATGTAGATAATAAACTCAACTATTTAAATTTTGTCAAGATAATACTAAAATATTATTTAATAGTATTGTTTGAGGGTTCTATACCCAAAGGATATATAACGGTACTCTATTACTATGACAAGAGAATTTGATATCTGTCCATCTGCCCCTCTATCTGTCTCCAGGCTGTATGATGTATCTTAAAAAGATAATATCAAATAATAAAAATACCTCATACTACAAACATGTTTTTGCCATTTTCTTTCTTTTGGTAACAGATGTCACTGCTGGTCGTTTACATCGCAATATCGAGCTGTTATACTTTGTTAACTTACAAAAACACATTTTCCTAATTTTTTTTTCTTTACTGGTACGGAACCCTTCGTGCGCGAGTCGCAACTAACTCGCACTTGGCTGGTTAATATTCTTTTTCAAAGCAAGCCATACTTTTATACTAAATAGGATTAAGGGTTGTATAGTTGATCAACCAGTGATTACATGGCTTAAGTAGCAGTTACTTTGGAAATACTTTTGAGGCTTCCCTTAATAACAATAAAATTAATGACTCAACCTAAATAACCCAAAAATATTTACAAACTTTAAAATATTTCTTTTACAGCTCATCCAGAATTATTGGAAGACAGGGAGTCTTTGAATACAACACTAGATAAATGGGTTAATTCAGAAAGATTTGGTTTCTTTCCAAAAATAACGAGATCTAATATAAATGATATCATGGACACTGAAAAGTATATTGTGATTGTTGTGGTGTCTGAAAATAAATTAAATGAAATAAGTCAAACTGAACGAGATTTTAAGGATATGATGGAAAGCATTATTAAGTATGTTGATGGCTTTTATTATTTAATTGTATTATAAAGTATTATTAAATATAATACTTTATAGTAAATTTAATTTTAATTAAAATTATGACTCTCAAAATAGCTTATTCCACTAGACTGAATTCAGCCTAGTTTAGATCCTAACAAGGTGATTTATTTTATTTGTTTCTGATTTAGGGTCCAGATTTAGGTCAGTTTATTAAATTTAAGTAAAGCAAGTTAAAGATCTTTAAAAATTTTGTTTATAAAGTAAAAAAAGTTTGCTTATCTTGCAGAGAAAACAAACATAACCTTCACCAACATTTTCAATTTGGATGGACTGGAAATCAAGAGCTGGCCAACTCAATAGCCATGTCAGAGCTGACTGTACCACATTTGCTGGTCCTCAACTCCACCACAAACCATCATCATATTCCAGATGATGATCCAGTGCTGATGACTCCAGAGGCCATATTGATATTTTTAGACCAGATACACAATCAGATGGCGCCAGTGAGTATTTGTCATTCATGATCATTTTAAAATAATTCATTTAAATTTGGTGTTTGCAAAATCACCACAAAACAGCATCGTTTTTCAAAACTGCCTATTCAATGATAAAGTAATCATTAAATTTTCTTCTGAAAACCATTTTGGAATCTTAAGGAATGATCACTAGCTATAAATAAACTACGAATAAAAAATTGAAATGTCAGACATATGGCGGGAATAGCTGGGCGGTACGCGTCTACCGCGCGGTGTGGGAGGCGCGAACGTCACTGGCGCACATGTGGCGCGGGAACCCCGTGCTCACGGCACTAGTATTCGGACTACCGCTCGGATTCCTTTCGCTTATCTGCTACTCCATATGTTGTGCTGATATATTGGACGCTGATGAAGATGAAGGCTCAGGTATGATAGTTGTTTTTATCCGACAAATGAAAGGAAGTCCTTAGTTTGACATACAGATCGTTCCAATTTTAGTATATGTACTGCCGAAGCGAGTACCGACATACAGGTCAAATTCGGAACTTCCTGTTATCTATATATGTTTGTGCGTGAGTACCTCGCGTTTGGCTGAACCAATTTTAACGCTAACTTCAGTACAGTACAAAGAACACAATTATTCCAGGTTTATTATTTATGCTCCTCAACTTATTTGACCATGTTTTTATTATTTTTTACAGATGAAACACACGAGAAGAAAGATTAAACTAAATACTTTATTTATGTTAGTTTTGTTGTTTACTCCCTTATTCAAAAAATAATAATTAAACAGTGTATAACTAATCAAGATTCGCTGTCCCCTTCTATAGTGTGACGTTTTTAATATTCCAGAAAAGTACTGCGATACTTGATTAGTTAAACACTGTTTAATTTTTTTTATAAGAGGGTAAGTGTTTACTTTTTGAGGGTGTGTGCAGATGTTTAATACACTATATTATAATTAAGAAAGTTTGTCTGTCTGACTTACAAGTTACCTTTTTTTGCTTAAACTGCAGAGCCAATTTAGATAAAATTTAAAAATTGTTACACAGTATATACTACTTTGAAACTTGGGAAAGAATATTAGGTATGTAAATAGATTGATATTGAAGATTTATTGGTTTTTGCACTTTGAAAAATGTACTTGCTACACAAACACGACTACATCTAGTAAGGTAATTTGTATATTACGATCTCATATTGAATAAAGTTTCTTGTAATATTTTCAATCAAATTCTGATTCATTGTTGTGTAATATTAGTGTAAGTAAATGGAACAAAATCTTATACGTCTAATAATATCTTGTATAAAGGAAATATTTAAAATCTCAACTAAGTACTTTATGAAAACCACTTATAGTATACTCAAATATGAAAAAATAATACTAGTATTATTAAATATGTAAAAATGAAAAAAATAATACTAGTAATATTTGCAAATTGTAGGTAAACATTTTGTTCCTTTATTGCAGCATTTGTAACTAATTTATGTTAGGCTACTTTGTAGCATATTAATTATTATTATATTTAACTTTTGTAATAAAAAAGATCATTACTAGTTATACAACTTATCATAATTTAGGTAACAACATGTGGCATTTATATCTTTGGTTAATGAAGGTGAGACCGCACTTAACACATTACGGCGCGAAATTTTCTTTCCATGGAACTGACGTCCGTAAAACGCGAATCTGACGATGTTTCGAATGGAATTGAAGTTTCATTTCAGTGCAGTATCTTACATTGTTTTTTAATTTCGTTTTGAGCTATGTAATAAGTTATGAGTATTATAAATCATTATTATTATTATTAAGTAGAACTTTGTCTAGTTTTTAAGACCAAATAAAACCAATCAAGGCCTACCACTGAAAACTTCTTAAAAAGTTGTGGTTTAAAACATTTTTAGAGATAAAATTAGTATAGTGTTGTCTGGAGCATTTTAGTTTGGTAATTCAGAATGAATATGTATATTTTCTTTTGTTTCTAATGACAAATTTTGCACAGGGTTTAAAACAAATAATTAAGCTAAGTAAAGTCGATAATATAATCAAAAATCTGTAATTCTGTATCTGGGTCCTACTTAAGTAATTAATCAAGTAACTTTTTTACTTTTATAGGTGACTGTTGTGGTTTGAGTCAGGAGAGCATTTTGAGTTTGCGCGCTCCGGGCTCCTATAGCTATTCGTCTCATAATCCTAGGGCCCCATCGCCCTAAAGGTGCCTTGCCGGCCGCCTACGGCCTCGGCTTATAGCCCTTCTGGGCCAGAAGTTCTGGCCCTAGAGTAAACACCCCTGGTCTGAGTATTGTCTTAGAGAAATTAGGTGTATAGGTGTAATAAAAACGTAAGGCCGTATTTCATTAACTATTCAACAAAACTAGGGTTTTGAATGTCAAGTCAACCACTTTACCAAAACATCTTTTTAGATTAGCAATAACTCGGCTACACTGCGATCAGGCAACTCTACTCTAGATATTTTGCTTAGATAATGTTAAACTACGGAGTAACTCTTAGTAGTTAGATACCAAAAAACATAGTTTTATACATGTGTGACCGAGTATAGGTATTAGGTAGGAGAGTAGGCTTTTGCAGAGGATATGCACTAAGTTCTTTTTTATCTTAATTGTAATATAATAATAATAAAACGTCTCACAATATCTTCCTACATTACATTAAATATTATTTTATTTTTTATATTGCTATGCAATCTAACTACGAATTTAAATACTGGCCAAAAACTAGCTTTTTGTAGTACTATTTTTGTCTTAGTACCTCTATTAATCTAATCTAATATTACAAATAGTTTTAGTTCTGAAAATAAATTAAAATGGATTACCCTGATAAATCAACAACAGAACATTAAAACCTCTCATAATCGCTGTTTGTCGACATATTATGATAATAGTATCAGTCCTAAGTCATATAGTATACTACTTTTCCTTTTTGTCTGTTTACCCGAAACTTTGATGAGTACAAATTGTCTTCTATATGGAAAAAACTGGATGTTTCATGTTACAAGATATTGTATTCTAGTCCATAACTATTAAATTACTTAATAAAACGAAATATTATAATATCATGAGTTTTACTTTTTGTTTGCTAGAGTACATGTATGTATAATATATTTAGACGGGTTTTTTTAAATTGTGTTTTTTTTTCCTTTATTGAATCCTGCTTAACTCATTTATATAAATAGCCATTTCTATTTGTTTTGTTCTTTGTTTTAGCTGTTTATACCATTTCAAATAGGAACTGCTATAGCTACTGAAGGTGTTACTAGAATTACTATCACTTTCAAAGTAATTTTCAAATATTTTTTCTTTCCTATTTTCATATTGATTAACTCTATTATCTATTTTTTCTTGTCTGTTTCCAGTTCTGCGCTTCGATTTGTTTTTGTCTTGGTTATCATTTTCTAAATTTATTCTGTTATAGACAGGTTCATAACTTTTATCCGACTTATCATTTACAGGCACACATTCTTTTGCCTTCCATATTTTCTTATGCATTTCCAATTTTAAATTTTCATGTTCTGTCTCATTTTCTACCTGTATTTTGGCACATCTTTGAGTACCATTACTTTTATCTAACCTTTTTTTTGAAAATATATCTTTAGGTTTTACATTATTATTGACTTCTGTTTCTTTTATATCATTACAAATTCTTTTGTTCTTTGAACTTGAAAATTCAGTAGGGAGGCCGAGTCTTACAAAATCCTCATTATTGTAAACAATGTCACTGTTAAAATTGTCTTTGTTATTATTTTGTACTGAATTAGTTTTGTTTATTTCTGACACCAAATCTTGAGCAACTTTGTTTATTATAATAACTTGGTCTTCTTGGTTGAATGATGAGGAATTTGGTGGGAATAATGTGTCATTAAAGAAAATTGTTGGTAAGTTAATGCAAGTATATACTGGTTCAACCTTTGAGTCTGTCAGATTATATTCTTCATAGGAAAGCAATAAATCTGCAAATGACTCTATTTCATCTTGTTTCTGAGTTTCAGTATAAAGCAAACTATGATACTCTTCTAATTTACCTGCATCAGGGGTATTGCGTTTGTTGGTTTCAATAACTCTATTTGCATTGTTCGTTACATCACAGGGATTTTGGCATTTGCTTTTTTCTTCAATTTTTTTATCTTTATTAGTCTCGCCACTATTATGACTAGCCCAAAAATCACTTAAAGTTACTGAAGAATTAAGAGATTCAAATAATGCAGTAAACTTTTTTTTTTCATTGCCTTCACTAGCAATTGTTATTGCTGTACCATATGACCCAAATCTTCCAGCCCTCCCTATTCTGTGTAAATATGTTTGCCATTCAAAGGGTGGCTCAAAATTTATTACAAGATCTATATTAGAGGCATCAATTCCTCTGGATGCTAAATCAGTAGATATCAAAATTCGACACTTATATTCTTGAAGAGTTTTAAGTGCTCCCAACCTGTCATTCTGATCTTGTTGCCCATGTAACAGTTCAACTGGCCAACCAGCTTTCTTTAGCATTCTATGTAACTCGGTGACCCTGGCTTGGTAATTACAAAATATGAGACATTGTTTGAATGGCAAATTTGATAATATTTTGATAAGTTCCTCAAATCTCAATTTAGTTTGTCTTACAATGTTACTATTATAATTTACATAGGTAACTTTCTGACTAACACCCAAAAGTACAGAATTGTTCTCTGGGCATATGTGTTGAGCTCCATGGACAAAATGGTTTAAAAATTCTTTGCAACTATCAGGGTATGTGGCACTGGACATAATCACTTGCTTCTGTTGAGGTAAATTAGAGCTAATATATTTAATATCACTTAGAAAACTTTTTTCCATTAATTTATCAGCTTCATCCAACACAAACAATCTCACAGCTGACACATCTATATGTTTATCCTGTATTAAATGTTTTAGCCTTCCTGGGCTTCCGACCAATATGTGAACTTTGTTTTTATTGAATTTGTCAATGTCATCTTGGACTGGTAATCCTCCCATCACTACTTCCACACAAAGATCTGAAAATTATACATATTATTATAAAAATTATAAAATTAGGCAGAGTGTAAAGTTCATTATGTTTAAATTACCTTTGTAAACTGAGCCAATTTGCTTTATTACATCACATATTTGTGCTGCTATTTCCCTTGTTGGGCTTAATATAACAACTTGTAAGCCTAAATTAAGATTTATTTTTTCCAATGCAATCACAGTAAATACGGCTGTTTTACCAGTCCCAGATTTAGCTTCCAATAACAAATCTGAAAAACATAAGCTATACTTATTGAGTGCACATAGTAAATATGTACTTTTTTATGTTACTGTTGTACTTTTTTATATATAAGTTAAATATGTAC
>JAOTAV010016051.1:3586-24823 GCA_026546445.1 Cyclargus thomasi
GGCCCCCCGCGCCCCCCCCACCTCCCTAGACACTCCCCCCTCGCCGTGATTGATGACACTCAGACGCGAACAAATTAAACTTGTCCACTACACTGAGCACCGTAAATTGGAGCACTATTTGTTATACGGCACCGAGATGTCGGGACTGATGGACTTGCGCCTATAAAATTAATCCTGTTGATGTCATAAATAAGGCGGTATAAACTAATATTTGCAGAAGACGATGTACTGTGCAATTTGATCAATGGCGCTAGGATTGACACGGGTTATATCTTCTATCTAGTATGAACTGTCGTTAGTTTAAAGAAATGTTTCTTATTTAATAGAATCAGGCGTTACTTTGCGGAAATCCATAGCTTCAAGTTTAGTAAATTAAGATTTACAGCAATATTCCGCGAAAATTACGAAAAAATTTTCGCAGAATATTGCTAAAAATCTTAATTTACTAAACTTGAAATGTTTCTTAATATTTTATATTCTTGAATCAATATCATCTGGTTAGTTTTTACCTATTTTACTTTTTAGTTTGCTTATAATGTTATTATTTTTTATATTACAAATTGAAACGTAAAATTTCGTATGTACAAATTAAGCCATACAGATTTTACCTAGCTTGTGTGATTACCCAACTGCGTCAGAAGGCGGGTTATGTTATTCGAGACTTTATGTGTATATATGTATAATTGTTTGGCACGTTTTGCAGTCTGAACGGCTGGATGGATTTTAACGTATGAGGTATCGTTACATTCGATTTGACAGCGCATGTGACACTGCGTACATAAAAATTTTTTACATAAAAAAAGGTTTTAGAGTCAAAATTGTGATCCTAAATATTTTTTCCGATCATTTTGAATCAAAGATTATTATTGCCTCTTCGCCCAAGATTGGCGGTATGGTTCACTTACCCACTATCAAATTTCTGTGCAAACCGCGATTGTCAACAACAAAATGACACTACAACACTTTGTTAAGAATCGCGGTTTGTATGGAAATGCTAAATGTTGTGCCAATCTTGAGCGAATGCATAATAATACAAATTTTTACTAACTAGATTTTAACCGAAACTCCATTCCGCCAAAAAAATTGTATTGCGCTGGAACCGTAATTTTTTTCGGGATAAAAAGTATTCGATATCCTTCCCCGGGAGTCAGGCTTAAGATATTTCTATACCCTGCAGAATCGGTTCAGTGGTTTAGGCATAAGAGAGTAACAGACAGACAGATACACTTTCTCATTTATAACATTAATAAGGGATAGTTTGGATGGATCTTGGCGTAAACTAACGTGGGTAGGGTTTGTTAAAGAGGGAAATTTCATGCATTGTATACTAAGAGTGTTTTGTTTGAGGTGGAGGTTCAAGGGTTTGGTATAATTGGGTCAGAGCAATTTAGATATAAATAATTTACTTTAATATGTGTGGTAAAGAGTAGCAATGTATTAGTTCACCTGGCACGACGCACGTTAAAAATTTGTTTTGTGTATCTTTTATTATTTGTGTTTATCTAAGAATTATTCTAATATCTGAATGGTGATTATTTCTGGCTTGTACTTAAATAGCTACCGACACAATCATATTATTAATTAAGTAAACTTCAGAACTGAACAAAGGCAAGGGTGACCTTATAAGGCACACAAGTTTATCCACAAAATTTATTGAAAATATGATAGTTACTCCGGAGGAAAAAAAAAGAAACACTATCTCGTTAGCTATGCTAAGAATGCAGGAGAATAAAACTCAGAAGTCAAGAGCCAAGCATCACATGTGCACAAGATATAACGTGTTTATGTATTTAGAGCTATTCGCTAGTAATTCGTGAACGTCGTTTAGTGTAAAAGCCCGCGCCACACGCCGTAATGGCGCGCCGACGCTCGGGGACTCTCTATACGCCTCGCGTAATCATACTCTTGCAATTTTAACTTCTTTATCTACCCACATTATTCAAAGAGAAATTTACATGAAATACGATGCGCGAAAACTGTTTATATTACACTATTACCTTCATCTAACGTTTAACTAGAGCTTTTTGATGTAAATATAGCTAAACATTTTTGTTTGCTTGACACAAGTCTGTCTGATATTTCAAGTAAGCAAACCTTTTGGCTCAATTACATAGCATACACAAAATTTGTATTTTCAAAAATCAAATTAGCACACTCCGACAGACGTTATCCTCCTGGTCTTGATTTGATGAATAGGGTCCCCAACGATAAGCCGAAAACAGGTGGTAGACCAAGTAGACAAAAAATTGACATGTATTTTTCAAATTTTATGGATAATAAAAGATATATCACCAAAATCACCATTTTACGCGGGTCTTTTAAGTCCTGAGACGACAAATATTACTTTTTATATATATTACTTTTTCCGTAAATTTTTTCTTTATTGTAATTGTAGATATAAGTGGAAGAAGCGAGTTACTAACATTTTACAACCCTCCTGTAAATACTCATTTTTTCCAATAAAAGTTTGATAAATCTAGTTATTCACCAATTTTATTAGCTAGTTTTTCTATTTAACTGTACATAAAATTTGAATCCACATTATTTTGATTTTAAACTATTTTGCCGGTCCTAAAGCGTCCATTTACGCAAAAATTCGGCAGTTTTAAAATGTTAATTACCCGCTTCTTTCACTTATGTCTTCAATTGTAACTAACCTTTTTTAATATCACCGTTAATTAAAAATTATAGATATTAAGATATCTTTTCGTACAATATAACACCTCCATATTTGGTTACGGGTCGTTCTGAATAACAAGCACTAGTGTGTAGAGTAAACAATCCGTCATTTTTCGCTCTCGACTTTTGTGAGTGGTGATCCTTGAATACAATAATATAAACAGTATTCCAGAGAAGATACTTCAAATAACACATACTTCAAGAGGTCTTCACGCTTGGGTTTTGTTTCTGCTCTGATCATTTTATTAGACCTCCAAACGTATTACTTAAGATATATTCTCGTAACGTTGTTGACAATTTTGTTACGTACCAAAATAAATACATAATATTTAAAAGGAATAATTAATTCAAAATATTTTATACTCGCTTTTGCCCGCGACTTTGTACGCGGACAGAACGGTTTTCTTACGAAATTTTCTGTCGGCATTCAAGGGGATGTGAGAATTGTTTAGAAAAACTAAGACGGGCAGAACAGCGTCTATCGGGTCCGCTTATTTTATTATATACAGTATAATATTATAGCACAGGAGTCCCATTTTATCTACTATATACTATATAAAAATGAGTCGGGATTTCCTTCCTGACGATCTTCCTTCTGAACGCACAAACCGAATTCTAAAAATTTGCACGTGGACGGAGCCGCGGGCAAAAGCTAGTAGTAAAAAGTTTTATTAAACTGTGTTACACTCATATTTTGTAAATTTTGATTACATTATATCACTATCAATACACATAATATTGTTTAATAGCGTTTACCCGCGGCTTTCCCCTCATAGAATTAGAACACTTAGAAATGAATTATGTTATAGGAGTATTTAATGGAAATAAAATATACCTATACTCTAATAAAGGCCAGCTAATATCCTGTGTTAGTAGATCAAATTTCATAAAATTCCTTTAGTAGTTTTGGTGCGATTGAAGCAAACATCCAAACAAACAAACTATAACATTTTTATATTTTTTATAATAAAAAAAATTAATAAAAAAATATAAACTATGTATAAATATAATTATAAAAAAAATCTACAGCGTGATGGACTTAACGTAATATGATATAAAATGTAAGCCTTGGTGCAAAAAATTAAATTGTAAATTAAAAAAAAAAAAGATATGGACATAAGCCTACAGACATCTTGCAATTTGTAATAAAAAAAACTATTACAATTTGAATATCATAATAGCAAAAACGGTTTACGCTAAGCGTAATGTAAACGTGTAATAAGTTACAACTAACAGGTTATTCGTTAATAGAGCTTCGCAATGTATACCATGGGAAATTGAAAGAGAGCCAGTTGACGAATCTACGTCATTTGGTCGGAATATGTCAGTGGAACTATATAAGTTCTCTGTCGGATGGGTTTGACATAAAGCGACCAAATTTCTTCAATCTTGCTCTGTTTCAGCTTCCCTGATTACAACGATATACTTTATACTTTGTATATTATATTGTCTGGTGCAGATACAAATATCTGCAAAGACCGTATTCAATTCGATCAGTAGTTTTCGTGTGAAGGAAAAAGTTTGCTATAAACTCTTTCCTTATCCCCTCTTTTGACCCCTTAGACGGGTAGGGGGCAAATTTTTTATACATCAGATGCAAAATTAGAAGAAAACTAAAATATTTGCTACAACTTCATTCATATCAAATTAGTAGTTTAGTTTGTACTGTAGAGAAAACGTTTGACACAAACTAGTACCCCCCCCTTTTGTTTCCTTGCGGGGGAAAATTGTATTTACCATCAGGTGCTAAGTTATAAGAAAACAATAACATCTACGAAAACCGCATTCAAATCTAATCAGATCAGTAGTTTTCATGTTAAGAAAAAGAAGATAAATGCATGTGCGAAAACCGCATTCAAAACGAATCCGTAGTTTTCATGTTAAAGGAGAATTTTGATATTAACTTGTACCCTCTTGTGTCCTCTTAGGGGGGTGGGGGGAATTTTTTATACATCAAAATATTTTGTTGGAAGAAGACAAATATATCTGCGAAAACCGCATTAAAATCGGATCAGCAGTTATCATGTTGAAGAAAAAGTTTGATACAACTCGTACATTATATATACATTATATATTTGTCCATTAGAGGGGAGGAGGGGGGAGTGAAATTATTCACCTGATTTTAAGTTGAAAGAAGATAAATACATCTGTGAAAATCGCTCTCAAAACAAATCCGTAGTTTTCATGTTAAAGGAGAAGTTAGATACTAACTCTTAATCCCTATTTTGTCCACTTAGAGGAGTAGGGGAAAAATTTTTATATACCAAATACTATGTTGAAAAATGACAAATGAATCTGCGAAAACCGCATTCAAATGGAATAAGTAGTTTTCATGTTAAAGGATAAGTTTGATACAAACTCTTACTCCCTCTTTTGTCTCTTTAGCGGAATGGGGGGATCATTTTTTATACACCAGATGTTAAGTTGGAAGAATACAAATACAACTGTGAAATTCGCATTCAAAACGGATCAGTAGTTTTTGCGCGATGCTGGAACAAACCTACAGACAGACAAAAAAACTAACTACATTTTTGGCTTCGATATTGACGTAGAAAAACCCCTCGCTTATTATTTTTTGAATATCTTTAATGTACAGAATTTTCATGTCTACATTTTTATTACATGTATAGATTTATCCAGTACTTGTATTAATATAATATTATTATATGATTGTATTTATATATGTATTCAAAGTTCAAACTTACAACTGGTCTTTAAAGTTTGAACGTCTAAGAAGTAGAAATCTACTAGTGAATATCTAATCACTTGAGCAAACGCACATCACGCTAAAAGCAAATTCACAGTCAAACTAATATAATTTTAAGCGTATCTTAATATATAAGATTCAAAATTAACAGACTGACTGACTGACTTAATGATCTATAAAGACACAGCCTAAGCCGTTGTTAGGATCTGACTGACATTGGAAAATCCACTAAAAAAGTACTTTCGTAAATTTCTCAATTTTATAACCTTATTATTTATAACCTAACCTTATTTTATAACCTAACCTGGAGTCAGTCCCAAGGCCAGGGGACGAAATTTCCTATGAAAATACTTAACAACGCGAGCCGTGGACAAAAGTTAATTGATAAAAAATATTATCTTACTACATTTCGTCTGTAGAATATTATACAGATGAAACGATGTAGCTAGGTTTGTTTCCAACTTATTGACGTCAAAACGGCTGAAGCGAAAATGCTTGGAGCTTGCCGATATAAAGGAAGGATTCAATGGCAATCTGTGAAGACTGGAGAGCCCGACAAGTGTTCGCTTAGGCCTCTCCTAAACCTGTACGATAACCACTGAATTAACACAGGTTATTATTTACTGTGGGAGAATATCACAATTCGTTTTGTTGTATACGCCGCGGGTAACACCGCGGGGCAGAGCTGGCTTATTGCATAAATAGGCTGTCAGTGAACCTCGGTAGTAATTATGCATAGAGTCCCCAAACAAGCTGCATTGTCGTTGTCATTATTACCAAACCGCACAAAATCATTGCAAAACGTATGTTTGCAACGTGTCACCACCAATAAACGGTCGACTGTTTTGCCGTTTCTCATTTCTAACTAAAGAAATCGCTATCGCTAAAACTCACAACACATTTCAAATGGTACAGATATAGAAGTATGGAAGTATGGATATGGAAATGTGGATTACATGATATTACCTATTACATTTTATGTTACAAAAATTCGTAATTTAAGTTATTCAGGATTCGCGAAATGTATATTCAGAAGGTAGCAAGCAAGGTGATCCGTGCATTAATAAGTTAGGATGGGTGCGGGGTTGACTTTTAATGAGTACTTACTGTACGGTTGTAATAAGGGGAAGTTTTAACTTAATTCACGCTACGATCCGGTGTGAATGAATGGGTGACGGCTACAACGTCGCCCTAATGAGCGCCGCGCCGCGGGCTCCCGCTTACAACTGTCGGTTCTGCGACTGTCGCTGGCCCATTTACTGCATGGACAGAGAGGACATATTAATAACCCGCTAAGCTCATCGCTGACAAGAACTTATCTAGTTTTTTACTAGCTACACTGGTTTTTAAATATATGTTACTTTTAAGCTAGTTTGCCTGCGACTTCACTTGCATGGTATTTGAAATTCACGCTAAAATACAAACTGTCTTTTTTGCCGTGGGAGAGCCATGCTTCGGCGCGAATGGGCCGGCTCGTCCGGAGTGATACCACGGCCTCGTTCAGTGAGTGAGTTTTCCGGTGGCCCAACTTACCTAATCCTATAGCTATTCCCTCATAAAGGCCGGCAACGCACTTGCGACTCTTCAGATGTTGCGAGTGTCCATAGGTGACGGCTGTTGATTTCCATCAGGTAACCGACCTTCTACTCGCTTGTCCCCTAAATATAATAAAAAAGGTCTTTGAGGAACATGATTTTTTTCGTCATCCTTACGACTAAGTCTATCCAAAAATCAAGTGAATTGGTTATTTCGTTAGAACCGAAAAATAAACAAACAAAAACACTTTCCCGTTTCCATTAATATTAGTATAGGAATAAATTGCGTGTCGTAGTCACTATGTAGGAGTATTTTTTATGGCTGAGTGTTTGCGCAGTGTCATCGTCCTAGCTGTGAACACAGAGATGTTATCTGTTTATCACATAATATATCTTAGTGGGGCAAAAGAATCGACGTAGTTACTATAAGACTATATAAATTAAAGTAAAAGTATATAAATTAAGTAAATAAAATAAATTAAATGAAAATAATTAAAAATAGAATTAATAGACGAAGAAAGAAAATTCAATAAAAAGTATACTCCTCTTGTTGAACTAATAATATTGCTGATCATCCTTTGTTTGAAATAATTCTTAACGGGCTTCTTTGGCTTATTATCTACAATATTTTCTATTATGTGTTGTTATATTTATCCTTATAAAATGATTAAAAAATCCGTCAAGTTATAGAGTACTTCAACTTTTCTTTACCGCGCGAACTCCAATTTACGAATTTTACAAAAAAATCCGAATTAATTTACTGCGGGCAAAAAACGCCTCTGGGCGTAGAAATATTTAGGTTTGCTTTGCCGAAAAAAAGTTGGAAAGAAGTTGGGCTTATAAAGAAGTGATATTCGACAAACTCGAGATATTTTTTTTGGGTTCTGTACCCAAAGTGTAAAAAAGGTGTCTGTCAGGCACGAGTCTAAATAATATTATGTTTATGTGTTAATTATATTTTTTATACTGAAAACAAATAAATTTTATATTATAGATGGATCAATATAACAAACGTGTTTCTTTCTCCTCTCTGTTGTCTATTTAAAAATAAAATCAACAGAAAGAAAATTGATTTTTTAATTTTCTGTCAATTGATTTTATTTTGAAAATTTCCCTTAACTTTTTTATTTTAATTTTATTTACATATAAAAGACGCTGTTTCTGACATATTTTTGCTCTATATCGGTGCAAAACCCGAACGAACGAATCTTATCGAAAAAAAACGAAAACGTACTCTCGCACTTGGTAAATTTTTTTGCAATCGGCAATCCAAATCTTTGAATATTATTGTTAACAAAATAATCCCGTGGTTCTATTCACAAACTCAAAACAGACAACTCAATTACAGAAGAACCCGATTCGCCCCGAACAGAGTTGCCCATTTTTATTTGGGTTATTATTTATTTGTTAGCTCGTATCACAAATATAATCAAACAGTATTAAAAAATCAATGAATCCTTCTGTTTGACCTTTTTTTTTTCGAGCTCGATTGGTTTTTAAAGTTCAAATGCTGGATAATGCTGGAGACAAACATACGCGACGAAGTAAAGTTTTAGTAATAGGGCGTGCCTCTCCTCATTTCCAAGATTTCACCGTATGTCACTTTTACGACACTATTGTAATTGTAAAAGCGACATATGATCCGATGATCAACTTGTATGTTGTCTATCTGCATTCATTATTTTAGAATATTGTCCGTCTATTACAGTTTAAAAAAACTGGTGTCGGAAACAAATTTTACTGTTAAATTTCGCAGCTCAATCTCAATCGCAAAGTCAATACAATTCAAGAGTGACTTATTAATGAGATTATTTTTACAAACCCGTAAAGAAGTAACGAAGATTCCTTTTGTGCCCTCTTGAATATAAATAGGTTCTACTTATAAAACATGTAACTTGTTAACGTAACAAGCAGTTCAAATTAATTTTACAAAAGTTCTTGGTTTTCTGCAGGTTTTTAAAAGGAAGACTGAAATTTTTATAATAAATATAAAATGTCGAGGAAGTGGTTGTAGATGTTCAAATTATTTTAAAAAGTTTAATACGGCTACAGGCTAAGCTGCTCATTTTATTTAAATTATGAAGTAGTTTAGTAAGAAAATCTCCGGATAGAGCTTTATATTTTACGTTCAGATTTCGTTTATAATTATTTATTTTATACGAAAAATAAATATTTCTAGAACTCGGATTAGGTTTAAAATCCACGCTTTACTTTTTTCACATTTTGTTAGAATTGATGTTGTATTCTCACTATATCAGGTTCCAGTAGTCGGGACTTTATTCCATTTGCCGTAAGTTGGCACAACACTGCATGTAAAATGTAATAATTTGCATGAAATTCCGTGTAATGTTGTTTTAAACAGACTTTAAAAATTACGAATTACAATTTGTTGTTGTTGTTTCTTTATCTGTAACTTTTTCAAGCTGGAACCAGTGAATCGATTTTAAACATAAATATAATATCACACGAAGTCCTAAGAACAGACAGAGTATAGTTGTATTCGCGCAAAACGTTTCACTTGTGAGAAGCGAACAAATTTTTATAGAAAAAGAGTCGGAATGTTTTAAGGCATTTTCATATTATATTTAAAATGTAGCTTTGTTGAAGGCTTGGTAGAACTATAACATATAAGAGAAACTCTTTACTCGTTAAATATGTTAATACTGTTGTTTGGGATGAGTTGTTCGAATAATTGTTAAGACCTTGACATCAGGTAGAAGGGCTTTCGTGTAGGCGTTATATTATTTACCTTTTGTAAAGGCTTTTAGTTATTTTACTTCTAAGCTGTCTAAAATACATTACATATCGGAGGGTCAGAATTTAGATCCGAACCTTCAGATATTGTGAGCTTAGATGGGTATTGTGCAAAAATTTTACTTAGGGAAAAAAGCGCTTCGTTTGTATCTGTATTCATGCCCGTTCCAATATATTAATCCTTACTAATATTATAAACGGAAAAGTGTGTTTGTTTGACCTTTCGTCACGCTCTAACATAGCAACCAATTGACTTAATTTTTGGCATAGACTTATTTGAAATTATGAAGAGTACCTAAGGTAACACCTAGACTAATTTTGGTTTAAAAAAATTATATTACATTTCTGAAAAAAGTGTAAATGTATTTATACGGATAAACGAATTCCATGCGAGCAAAGCCGCGGGCAGAAGGTAGTTTTTTTCAAAATATAGATTTTTTTCCACGTGCTATTAGAAATAAAACAAAATATTTTCTTATTTGATTAAAACGTTAAATCAATTTAATGTTGAATTATATAATTTCTTTCAACGTTTAAACGGATAAAAAATATATATATTTAGTATTGCGCGTTATAACAATACAACAAGAGCATACCAATAAAAAACTCGGCTAAGACAAGTGGGTAATGCGATCAGAAATCTTGCAGTTGTTGAAAAGCTCTCCACGTTCGCTATCTCAAAAGTTTGAAGTGGTAAGTGCTAACGAGGTCACCTGGCCGAGTCACTGGAGGCAAACGATGTATCGTTACGATGCCGACACGACCTCCATACGACCACGCTCCGACCGACGCGATGGTTCAATCGATAATATGAACTGAGATTTCATTTTGGATTTATTCCGTCGGCAATGTTTGTTCAAAGTATATCTTCGACGTCGACTCGCAAAATGCATTGTATTTCAACAAATATTTATTTCTACAAGTACATTTAAAATATCGAGTTTAGAAATTTTCTCTAAACGCAATATGCATTTGAACAGAGTACTATAAGTTTTATAACAGAAAGTATAATTATAGAAAGCTTTTGAATTGTTGATTAAATAGTTGATTAAATATGTTGAAATGCAGAAATGCGAAAGAATTAAAAAACTGATAGATTTGAGTGATACCGTATAAATTAAAGCTAGACTGCCTGTATTGATTTGTTGTCTAGAGGTATTGAGTATATTAACTTAACTAAAATATTGTATTATGTGTGAGTCAGATCTGAATAATATTTTTTGTCGTTATATCTTTTTATTGATCTTAATATTCTTGCTTTTACTTGCGGCTTTTTCGCGTGGAAATAAGAAATTGAGGAATGATTTACATATGAAACATTTATGAATATAATCTCCTATATGAAAGATAGTAATTAGCCAATACGCTCTCTGCATAATAAATTTCATCGAAATCTATTGAGTAGTTTCCACATGAGGGACAAACATCCAAAGAAACTGGCGGTCCCTTTCATAATCTAGTTTCTTAAACTTTTAAACGGCCCCTGGGAAAGGGTCTCCTAGTTCCCCTTTAAGTAAAATCAGAACGTCCGTGGCCTAGTGGGTAAGACCTTTGCTTCGCACTCGAGAGGGTGCAGGTTCAAACTCCGGTGGAGGCGTGTACCAATGAGACATTTTCCGATCTCAAGTACATGTATATACAATACTATATGATACTATACGATACTCATTGCCGTGGGAGAGCCATGCTTCGGCACAAATAGGCCGGCTCGATCGTAGTGATATCTAGGCCTCACAGAAAACTGGCGTGAAACGGTGTTATGCTGTGTTTCGTACTGTGAAAGAGTTTACCAGTGGCCCAACTTCCCTAATTTCCTATTCCCTCATAAAGACCGGCAACGCCCTTACGACTCTTCGGATGTCACTAGTGTCCATGGGCGATAGCAGTTGCTTTCCAGCAGGTAACCTGTCTGCTCAATTGCCCCCTAAATATCATAAAAAAAGTATCACTATACATATAGAGTACCTATAGACTGAGACTGCAGTTACAAAGGCTTTTGTGTTCTCAGCCTCTCAGGAAATTGAATCTAAAGCAGATGGCTGATTTTTGTGATTAGGTCGGGTATATTACCAAATCACTGTTAATCGTTAAAGTCGTTAGTTCTGACCCCAGAAAATATTCAATCTTTAGGTGGTGTCTGTCTTAACCGACTCTTCGGATGTTGCGAATGTCCATGGGCGACGGTTGTCGCTTTCCATCAGGTAACCAGTCTGCTCGCTTTTCGTCTGCACATTTCTTTATCTGTTTACATTTTCTTTATCTGTTTACATATTTACAATATAATTTTTACAGTCTTAAATACTTTTATGCTATTATTATATTTATCATTTTTTTTCATTAATTACATTTCCAATTAATTATGCTTTTCTGCTGTTAGCTGATTTTAAACATTTTTATTTTACATTTTTATTACAATATATTTTTTATAATCTTATATTAATATGATGATGTCATATAAAATACTAGTAATAAATTACTTTCGTTGCATTCTGCTGTTTTGTGGAAGTGAGGTGTGGCGCTTGCTTTAATTTGGGAATATGAATAATGAAGTCCAGCGAAACACCAGGAGCACTCGAGAACAGCTTATAATGTATTCGGCGTTGGCCTTAAAATACATTCCGCATCTAATTATATTTTCACTAGACGGCGCAAACTATTCTGTTGTTTAAAGAGTTTTTTAAAGTATTCTCTATCATTTTGTGAGACTCATAGTAAATAATAACTTCATATCAAGTTTCAGCAAGATCGGTTCCGGGGTTACTCGTTTTCTCTTCGTCGTAATGAACTATAGCAGAGTTTTAGTAAATACCAAACTAACAATGAGCTTAAAATTAAATATGTATTGTGGTATCTATGTGATTTTATTCTGCGTGCACAAATTCACCGACACCATCTAGTTCCATACAACGTTACATTTTAATATCATGAAAAGGAAGGAAGACAAAGTTGTGCTACGTGATGACTGTCGTGTGTTCTGCATTCATAACAGTAAACGTCAAATGCAAGATAAAATATAGGACACCTGCATGCAGGCCAGGAACGGGTAGGATCATCCTATTATTTTACATGTGAAAGATTGTAAGAATGTTTTTTTTTGTAGCTCTGTTAGTTATGTGTTTTGGTAAGAGTTCGATTTTATGCTTTAGCTAGTAACTAATTATTATAATTTTTTACAAAAAAAATTAAAACCGACTACCAAGGACAAAAATAAAAAACAATAAAAAGCTTCAATGAACTTTAAAGAATGAAATAATCTATTTCTGTACACAATCTTCATAATTTTGATACGAAGTCGATACCATACCTATTTAATCATGAGCTAATCTGAAATCTTTAGGACTGGCACCTGTATTCTGTTTTATTACGCCGAAACCCCCAAACTTCTATCTATGTGTAATCAGGAGTTCTCACAACATCTTCGGAACCATGGTACCTCTGTATTAAAACTTACTTTTTAGTAACATAGAACTATATCTAGTAGCAACAAAAAAAGAATTGTGAAAATCGGTCGACAAACGGCCGAGTAATCGTTGAACATACAAAAAAAAACACAAACAGCCGAACGTAGAACCTCAAAAAAAGACAAATTATTTTAATTTTTAGCAAAACATTAAAACCAAATTCCAAGTTGAAAACAATAAAAGTAGAAAGCAAACTAAAATGTGTTAAAATTACTTTGTTAATCTTCATTATATTGTCATGGGTTCTAAGACAGACATATTTTAGGGACTTCAAAACTCAAAATGAAGATTTTATCAGAATGGTTGAGGTTCTGCCAAATTCTGAAAAACTATAAAGGATAAATGCTATTTAATTTGTTTTGTTTTTCCCTTGGAAGTCGGTTTTAATTTTGTTTTCAAAATCAAATATTGCAAACTTTTTTTATTACATTTTCCATTTTCAGAAAGCTCAAATTGATTAGAATTGAGTAGCAGGCTTACAGCCAATTCGTTCGTTTGTTTGCCACTATTGTATACCTCAAAAAAAGTTTTCACTCGCTTCATGTGTAACATACGAGCAGCGTATAAAGCATTGTTAATAAATTTTATGTTCGTTAAAAATTTTCTGTATACAATATAAAGTTGGGTTATTTGCACACAATAATTGCTTTGTTACAAAAAAACTACGCTATCCATATTCCATACTAAAATTTTTGTTATTAATCATATTGTTTTTATTAGAATATATAAATTCTACTATAAGTTGAAGTTCTGGCTACTAAAAGTTGAACCTTGCATTTATCTTGACTAGCCACATTGTTCCTATACAGTCTTTTGTTTTCGGTTAAAATTAGGCTACAATTACATATCATGAATTTGATACTTGATTTATATTTTAATTTTTTATGTAAAATATGACTTGTCATTTATCGAAATAAATTATATTTCTATAAAAGATGTATGAAAATACAGAAATTTTGTCCATCGATCGAGTATTCGAAGTCTGATTTGGCACGTAATTTTATACACTTTGTCCTGTACATATCAATAAGAATAACAATTTTCTTTTTACAAAAACTTATTTAGGTCTGGTAAATGATCAAAATTCTTTTTCTCCACTATAATGATACTATCTTCAGAATTTTTTAATTTGAAAGGTCCTTTCTAGGTTCAACTAATAGTAGCCATATTAAAATATAAATTTATTACGATTCTTGTTTGCAAAATCATGATATGTAAGCAAAGTAACTTTAAGTTGAGAGCGTAGGTAATGCTTATTATTCAGAGTATTCACAAGAAAATATATTATTTTTCTTCGAGCAGTTACGATTAAATATTGTATTATATTATTCGCATTTTCAGTATATAAGCCTCAAAGCAAGCGATATTGATGGATATTTTTCATTACGAATATTTTATCGTATCGCTCATAATAATTGACAACCTGTTAAAGTCCACGCCAGTAATGAGGAATGCTATTATCACCTACGAATCCAATATTCATTAACTGAGTTATGGGACTGATTAAATGATTTACGCGTGCGTTGATTAATAAACAAAACTCATTTAATTCTAATTTAAAGTATCATTATCAAATTAAACAAATGCGGTGATAATCCCAGTAGGGTCCAATCGGACCGATATACGCTATTTGGATTACTTACACTGAGAGACTTTGAATTAGATATTTTGGCATTCTTGTAGTAAGCGTATAATGCTTACTGTGAGGGATGCTAGGACTGAATAAATGAATACTAGAGGTCGCCCTGTGGTCGAAATTCGATCATAAATAACCATCGCGCAGAGGACCTATAAAAATATAACAAATGAATAAAAATTATTTATTTCTGAGTAAATTTAAAACATTTTTTTTTCAAAATGTCTCCATGTTGACCTATCACTGGTTCGGGAACTAGCCGTCCGAGAAGAACCGGCGTAAAAATCCATTCTCAATTCAATCTTCAAGTCTTAAATTTGGCATAAAGGTCTCTTTAAAAGCAGGTCATTAAATTTTATCGAAAAAAAACACAAACTTCAACCATAAACCTTAGAATATTTGATGTATGATTATCGTGACATGTCAAAATTTTGTAGTGTGCGTGTTATAGTATACGTAGCGTTTTATTTACTAAAAATATGAAAGATAAAAGCATATTTTAAAATAATATTTGTATTCCACGCTCTTCCTCCATATCTATTATAAGCGTTTTTCCGCTCGCGTATTATAAATAAAGATAAAAGTATGAATTAAAGTAAGCTTTAGTAAGTTATGAAGTTGAAGTTGAATTTGAAGAAAAAAAACGTTCAACAGAGTAAGTGATTGGGTCCCAAAAGCGCCAGGTGTCATGTGACTAGGAGTCACAAACTGCCAATTCAATTCACCTAGAGATAAATGAATATAGGTACTGTCCGTTCATTATGATCTTCAAAGATTATAATATTTAGTTTGCAAAGACGAGACATGCATACATGTTTTGAAATATTTTGGACCGAATTGACTAGAACGTTTGGACAAAGGGTCTTAGAATTTGTGCTGAAGAAAATTTAAATTCTCTTATTGGAAGGCTAATAAGTAGGGCAGAGTTAGTTCTTTTAAGTTGGTAAAATTCTATCCTAAACACTTACTATTTTAGTAAATAGTAAAGTTATTTTATTACTAAAATAAATTTCCAGTGTTTTTACATGTCCACAAGGAATTTCATTAATTTTAATGAAATTCCATGTGGAGATGTAAATATATCAATACAATAAACAAAAACAAACATTAATATGCACGGAGAATATTATCGGATATATTAAATGTCTTTATTAAAAAGAATATTAAGCCCAACCCACATTCTTAGGCGCCGAGGTACAGTTCTGGGAAAATATACTGCTACTTTTAATAGAAGATAACGAGTCTTTCGGGTCGCAAATTGAGGTTGGACTCATTGTCGTGGTTGTTAGTAACCTATTACGGTACAATTTCTAAGCTAGTTACTGTGTTACTGTGGACACCCTCATTTATGTTAATCATTAGCAGCGCGTATGTATGATGTGGCTACAGAATTAGGTTTTTACCCGATTTTTTCCGCCAGTGTGGATTCTCATAAAATTCAAAGTGTTATAGAACTAGCAAAAAAAAATCACGCACCCAAAAAATCGCAGTGGGAACACGCGAGCAGACGGGTTACCTGATGGAAAGCAACTGCCGTCGCCCATGGACACTCGCGACATCCGAAAAGTCGCAAATGCCTTGCCGGCCATTTATGAGGAAATAGGGAACGGGAATAGGGATAGGGGATTAGGGAAGTTGGGCCACCGGTAAACTCACTTACTAAACGAAACACAGCACAACGCCGTTTCACGCTAGTTTTCTGTGAGGCCGTGGTATCACTCCGGTCGAGCCGGACCATTCGTGTCGAAGCCCACGGCAAAATAAGATAAATAAATATATAATCTAGATTAATTTACAAGGCGGTAATGCTAGTAACCAGGATCGTGTAGTGATCAATGATATTACTGCAGTACTACAATTAGTATCTGGCAAATTCACGGCGGTAATTCCGGCCGACGTGATCTGAACTTGATTGCGCCTTATTGTTGCTAACTCGGCGTAAAAGCTTTTTATTGCGACTGCTTGATGTAGTAAATTAACTTTACTATGTTAAGAGCGAGTTGCACGAGATCACTTTAACTATAACAAAAAAAAAAGAATATTATCTACGGTGGAATTGAGAAACTTCTCCCTTTAAAATGTCAAATTTCAGGTTAGGTCATGATCGGATTGCACCGTTTTAAGAACGTTTAAAATGACGTCATATTTTACGATTTCGGTCGGTTATCGTCAAAATTAAGCTAACAAATTTTAAAATAACTGGAAGCAAAACATATGGTGCAACAATTATTTCTTTAGTTTTGCGGTTAACTGCTAAAGTTAACCATAACTATTACTATAATTGCGCCCGTGGTGCTACTCACTCTAAATGTATTATTGTTGTTAAGTGTGATGATTGATCAAAACGACGTTTTCTTAGTTCTTAGTCCCAACTAGGAAAGGAACTAGGAAAGGGAAAGCTAAAAGAGAATAAGGTGTGTCACACCTTTTTCTCTTTTATCTTTCCTTTTCCCCTTTCGTTATTCTCTTACTTCATGCCTTCAATAAAAAGACTGGCGACATTTTCAACTATTCTAATGTGAGTGATCGTAGACGATGGTAGTTGCTTTCAACAACTTTTTTCTTACAATATGTTATTTTCAAAAGTCTCCATTCTGAAGGTAAATCCAGATATAGAAAATTATTATTTTTTATGTTTTTTACAGGTCGGTGTAAGGTGTGAGATGGAAGTCTGCAGGTAAGGGCGGAAGGCGGGCGTGCCGCCCCGTCCGCGCCCGCCCATGGCATCTGCTCTACACATACGGTGAGAATTAAATTAGTAACCCCTTACTTTATATATAAAAATATTGACACAGCGTAAACTGCTTAAGGCTTAATCATCAGTTTTACATAATTTGTAGCTCTATTTCCTAATCTATAGTTAAAAGCAAAGTTAAACTTCTATTTACAAAATTTATAACTCTTAATTTTTATTCAATTGATATAGAATACAACTTAATCGTATAGCATAACTTTAGAGTTCGTTTGTCCTGATAAAAGATTACCTTACGATTTTACGCTTTCTAACTAATTAAAGATAATATCAGTTTTTTATTACTAATAGATGTTTGATAATATTTGTGTTAACAAACAAATAGACTCAGTCAGTTCTACTTACTATAAAGTGGTTTTATAAATATTTTCCAGCGCCTATTGTAACGGTGAACGTTTGAATAAAAAGATTTCAAAGGCCAAATCGTCATCGAAAGTAAGATAACCTTTTCGCATGGCAAAGGATATTTGATAACTAGTTTACCATACTATAATATCGGGAACATTTAAGAGAGCATTAGAAAAACGACGACAACTTTCTAAAGATATCATTGTGCCTGAAGTCAGAGAGTAAATGGCGGGTAAATATTAAATATTTTATAAGATCGAATTGATTCGTCTCGTTTAATATTAAACCCTGGCGAGGAGCCAAAGTCTCATCGAGAGGCAATTTGGGAAAGTACAGGCCTAACTGCAGCTTCATTTATGTAATGACAAAACTTAACATTTTTAAAAGTTTCATCAGTATCAATAACTTTAAATCGCATTATTGAAAATCCGATATTCCGAGTCGTATCGAATCAGATATTCTTGAAGTTTCCTCCGTATATGGGTCCGATATGATACTTTCAACTTTATTGACGCTATTCCATTTTCGACTCCTAACTTCGGTAACAAGAAATGCTACTAAGTTTTAATAACATGTATATTACACTGACAAGTAAAACTTTCAAGTTTTTAAAAATATTACTTTTAAATTAAGTTAAAAATACATATTTTACATTTTTGTCTTGGATTTCGTAAAACGAATTTGTACGGACCACGGGCTTATAAAACAAGTGGCATTACATGTCATATTATGTGTATTGTGTAATTTTTTTTTACTATACATTAAACCCTTTGTAGTACTCTCTATGCTATGTACAGGCTTTTTAAGTTATTTAATCTTTTGTATTATTTTTATTTCCTTGTTTGTATCTGGTCTCAGACATATTATAATATATAATTATATATTACAATATATCTCAGTCCAGATATATATTATTATAATAACAGTGTGTTCATGATGCAGGTGGCTGGTGCGGTGTGTGGTCGCGTTCTCGGCGTGGACGGTGATCGGGCAGGCACGGCCATTGACGTCCAACCTCGTGCCTTCCTGTCCCACCGAGTGCATCTGTCTATCACAGTCACAGGTATAATGCGGGAAATTGAAAGAGAATCAGTTGGCGGACCTACGTTATTTGGCCGACTTATGTATGTCAATTCAGTCGTGATCTGTGTGCTGGGTTTAACATAACGCGAGCAATTTACATAGATTCACAATCTGGCTCTGTTTCAGCTTACCTGATTGTATATTTTTCAAATTCCAAGGACAGGTTTCACCACTTACTGAAATGAAAAAGGCTTAGATTGTATCAAAAAGATAAAATACCTGCCAAATCAATAAGTCTGATCGTGAGTGCTAGTAACACGGAGTAACACGTAAGATTGTCGTATCAGACACTTCTGAAACAGAATTTATTACTCTATCGATTACATAACTTCTGTGCATATAGGGTCTGTTTTACCGCTTACTGATAGTTTCTGATATATTTTAAATGATTCTCCACAGTTCACACAACATCTGTCAAAAAATTTGTATATAACTTTCCGACACTTATCAGTAAGTTGCGGTAAGGCCCTTAAAGACATATTTTAAAGATGATTAGGAGGATGACGTAAGTGCTCATATGTCATCCACGTAATCATCTCTAAAGTATGTATGCACGTATAGGGCTTATTTATAAACCTTCAGTCTCAAATTACGGCATAAAGTGTTTAGTATGCTTCAATTGGAAGAAATAAACGTGTTCTGATGTTCTATTGTTGTTTGTGGCACCACTGTTAATTTATAGAAGAAGAAAAACCACCAGAGATAATAGAATAAAAGGAAACAACAATAACCTGAGCTTCGCAGTACACGAAACGAATGCAAATACATAGAACCTAAAATTGGAAACGCTAGTAATAAACACGGCTGGATAAAACTCGTAGACTATTATAGACTGGAAGTATCCTAGGAAACTTAGAAGTTTGATATGGCTATAAATATATTTTATTCATAGAGGAATAAAGAAATTACCGAGACCACATTTTTTCACTATTTAAAGACTAAGTAAATTCCACATATCCTATATACCATACATTCTGAGTTTCGAAAATCTCCCCCCGCTAACAGAAAATAGTTAATATACGATTTATAAAAACTTGAAATAAGAATTCCTCCTTAAAGATTATAGTGTTACTTATATTGTATTGTATAAAAATCGCTTATTATCTGGTTAGTTTCGTAGTTATTCCAGTTTTTTGTACAAAAAGTCAATGTCTACGGTACATTTTTTTTTCTGATTAACTATATATAGTTATTATAAATAAAATAAACTCAGGGAAAAGTCATTCTGTAACAAATTTTTGGCTACTTATAAGACGTCACACTTACCCCGCCGTCCCATGTATAAGGATTTCTGTATTGATGTTTCATCAAAACATGAAAAAGATTAATAAAACGGTGACGGTATGTAAAAGAAACAAGTTAGATTATACGACACAGTTTATATAAAAATGTAGATTGTAAATCTATCTATCAATATGCTCCGACCGGCTATATCAGAAAAAGGAAAGTCACTGAAATGGTTTTATTTAAATTTTAAGTCTCTAATTTTTCATTTAGCAAAGTCAGTTAATATAAGTAGTTATAAAATTCCTGTAAAATATCAGTTTAAAATAGACTTTGGTAAAGTATATACTTTAGCTTGATGCTTACTAAGTTAAACGTAGACATAAATAAAAGCCTTATATTTTACAAGAGAGAACATGAATCTTAAAAAGCTAAATGGAAAAAAAAATTGGAACCTCGTAATTTTGACTTTTAAATCCACCATTTTCTTTTCTAATTTTTTTATGTACCCAGTGTCACTTGCGTTATCAAGACGACATATGATGATACCTGATAATACCTCATACGTTAAAATCCATGTAGCCATTAGGGATTCAGAGCGTGCCAAACAATTAAATACATACATACATATTCTCGAAAAACATAACCCGCCTTCTGGCACAGTCGGGTAAAAACAATAAGCCGGCAGAAATCTTTTCATTTTGTCGAACTCCGGACTTGTATTGATTCTACGAAGTCACATCTGCTTTGCAGAAATAAATTTATAAAGAATCAATTTCAACTTAAATTGAAAATTTTATGTTCGAGTTTAATTCATTGTAACGGCAGAGTGTAATGTTTTGGTTTATTGGTATTTGTTTTGGAATCGGCGGGTGATTATTTTTTATGTTGCGACCTGCTTGTAATCCTATTAGATAATATAATTTTTATTATAAAAAATTTGATTTAAAAAATTTGTATATTTGAATTTTGCCAGCAAACTATGCGAAAAATACTGAGCTTATTTCGATGAAATACAGATAGTGTTGCTAGTCAGCAACACTATCTGTATTTCATCG
>JAOTAV010016071.1:0-24808 GCA_026546445.1 Cyclargus thomasi
CTGTCCCAGCGTTGAAATACTTGGCGTATGGCGTACTTGCGTATTCTTGAATTTGGTGTTGGGATCCAATTTGTCCTGTTTGTTGCAGTAACCCATAATTTGCGGATTTCTGGGTCATTAGAAAAACTGAAATATTATTTTAGTTTCATATTATGTTGAAATAACCATGAAATAACCTTACATCAATAAATTTCCCCATTTGATGGGTAATTATTATAGGCAATGTCTGGCAACACTGAAATTATACTCTATTCAAACAAAATATTGAAAATAAAGAAAAATATATGTTTTTTAAGCATAATATAAATATTTTACGAAAATTAATCTAGAAAAACTGTGATGCTAGCAAAACATATCCAAATTTTCTCTAACTTACGTATGAAAAGAAATTCCGTCAATTTTCCTTCTGCTATCGATATCACATCCAAAGATCTACATCGCACTATTGTTTTAACTTCCTGCACAAACACAGCTTATATATTTCTGTTTAGTGTTTTTCTTATGAAAAACACTAAACAGAAATTAAATGGTTATATTATGGCTTAAAACAATTAAAATTCCTAGGGTCCAGCTGACCGCTCACGAAACGTCAAAATTTGTCGAGCACAATGCGTGCGTAACATTTCAAAAAAGTGCGATATCATGAGGGACAAAATTTGTGTTTTTTTCTCTTTCGTACGCAAGCAATACGAACTTAACTAACTTTTTCATGTGCGAATGAAACGGAAATATACTACAGTCTATGGCTCCTCTGTCTACGATTGAAATGATTTAGTATAATGAATACACATTTCTGAACGCACGCGCAATATTTTTAAATGTTTTTAAAAAAAATACACATAATAGTTTATTCATCCATTTTAAATAGTTCTATGAACGCATGGATAAATGTCAATCATTACTTACAGATTTTGACAAAAAAAATTGACAGCTCCGAAACTAAAGAACTTTTAGGGGAAATAACGCATTTTTTAAGGATTCGTAAATTTTTCAGATGTATTCCTCTATTCGGGGCGGAGACAAATCCAACAAATCAAAAACCATTAAAATTAGTCCAGCAGTTCTCGAGTTATAAGTGTTGTAACAAACCCGACTTTGTTTATAAATATATAGATAGATTTAATCTCAATATTTCAAATTTATAGCCCTGGTTATTAAGGTTTCTTTTCCAAAGGGTAAAAACGGGACCCTATTACTAGGACGTCTGTCCGTCTGTCTGTCTGTCTGTCTGTCTGTCTGTCTGTATGCCCGTCTGTCTGTCTGTCTGTCTGTCTGTCTATCTTCAGACTGTATCTCAACAACAGTAATAGCTAGAGTAGAAATTGAAAAGCTCTGCTCTGGTACGGAACCCTATATGCACGAGTCCAACTCGTACTTTACCGTTCGTTTTTGTGACAAATATCTGTTGCTTCCTATATTATTATTTACATCTTTTTACTTCTTTCAAATGTCCTATTACCTATGTAAACTATAGTTATTCTAGTTTTACTTATTATATAATTTTTTCTATCAACATTGAACATTGGTGTGTTAAAAAGATGGTTCTTTACCCGACTACGCCAGACGGTTGTTTATCGAGAGTATGTATGTATGCCTGTATAATTGTTTGGCATGCTCGGCAGCCTTAACGGCTTGATAGATTTTACGAATGAGGTATGGTTAGATTCGTCTTGACGATGTCACTTATGTCTGGTCTACGCGTATTAAGTAGTAGCTTATTAGTAGTAGGAACTTAATTTTAAGTCATTTAACTTGCAACTTGCTGCTTAATTTTGTGTTTATATGCAATTATTAACTTAAAATTAAGTTAAAATTTAGTTACCTACTTAATACGTGTAAACCACACGTTACACTGGGCACATTAAAAAATTAAAAATCGAAAGAGCGTAGTTTAAAGTTAAAATTGAAAGGTTCCAAAAAATTTTTTTCGTCCATTTAGGTCGAGGAGGGTATAAAAATGAAGGACTTTTAATAGCCATTCTAGAAATATACATAACTTGATGTTTAAATTGCATCGGTTCCCGCAGTCGGGTTTTATGTTTTTTGACATTAAGCTTGTTTTCCTATACTTAAATACATCTAAGGGGGCTGTTTCCACAGATCTAAACCACGTTTTCATCCCAACATTTCCTTCCTTCAAGTAATAATATTATAGGGTATTTATTTTCATATAGTTACCGAGTTTCGTTCATCAGGGCCGGCGTTAGCTCTACCAGCGCCCTGGATTAGATTCCTTTGTCGCCCTCTAACTTCCATTCAAATATACGAACAAAATCAGTATGGCGCCCTACTTTACCCGCTGCCCTGGGCTGTCGCTTCCTCCTAACGCCGCTACTGTCATCCGTTTCCTGCAGCCTCCCGCGGCGTTAATGTGGTGGGGTTGCGTCGCGTCGCGTCCCGATCGTAAAAGTTATTTATGACCCGGGCGATTACTTCACTCATCTGCATACAAATTTATGCTGTGATCATACTTTTCCGACATCGATTCGTTTGTGGAACCGCTGGAAGCTAAAGACAAGATTTGTGAAGTTTCGTTATTAGGTTATTAGGCCTGTGCCATTTCCTGATGATCCTAGAATCATGTGCCGTGGGAGAGCCATACTTCGGCACGAATGAACCTGCTCGACCGGAGTGATACCACGGCCTCAGAGAAGACTGGCGTGAAACGGCTTTGTGCTGTTATTCGTTCAGTGAGTGAGTTTACGGGTGGCCCGACCTCCCTAATCGCCTATCCCTATTCCCTGTGCCAATTATCCTCATATAGGCCGGCACTTGCGACTCTTCGGATGTCACGAGTGTGCCATGGGCGACGGCAGTTCTAAATATCATAAGAAAAATGTGATAGGTGAAGTAAGGATAAAATGTCAAAAAGTGGGGGATAGTCTATCCGACACATATCAGAAAGTGTATCAAGAAGTGGTGACATAGCTTCTAAGTTTTGCAGACGTAATGATAGCTGAATATGTTATATTATTGGGGTATTTATGCATGGTATTTCGGTAAAAACTTAAAGAATCCTGGGGATATCGACTAGTTCAGTGTCTGTTAAAAGTTTCAATTTTACTTCGATTATTTTTTTTATCTGGTGGTTGTCTGAAAAGAAGATACATCTTCGTTATTTTAATGGGCTTTTTTATATATTTGTTTCACCGCTTACAACTTTATTTGACAGAAGTTGTATGGAGAATCTGTCAAAAAAGTTGGTTAGCCTAACAGAAACTATATCTGTAAGCGGTGTATTTCTTATATACTAATGTCATGTTGTTTCAAACAATTGCTTTCATAAGCGATTTAATAGTATATATCTTCAAAATTAATAGCTCAGTATGTTTTTATACCATTCCTTTGCACGAAAGAAAAGACACTAGAAAACTTAGAAAGCGCAGTCCGATCGCTATCAGATGAACGTTTTGTAGGAATTCGGCGAGGGCAATTACCACGGGAATATATTCCGAATGACGCTATCTGTAAATGCGATAATCGCGTGACCGCCCACGGTAATTGTACATTTGGATTAATAGTGCCGTGATCGGATTCGTAAGTTTTTAAACTGTGAATACCATTATCCTGTCATCGGATATAAATCACACATTTTTTCGTTTTCTTTAAAAATTTTAGGGGAAATTTAAGTAAGGTTATAAGTGCCCTAAAACTCAAGGTAAATAGATATGTTACCGGCATTGTGTATAACTTAGACATTTCATATAATGTCTAGGTAAGGATATTAAACGAAAACTATTTCATACATTGCCTGCGCATTTTAGGAATTCTACACATTGCCTAGGCACAGATATGAGAGATAGAGATCAACAACAAAGCTAACTGCTTAAGGGTGTGTATGGGTCCGCCGCATAAGGATCATTGTGAAAGTAGGACATATGGAATAAGTTTTTAAGTTTTGAATGGGAATTTTATAACGCTCGGGTGCCTGCTAAATGCCTATGTTAGAACAATAAATTGCTCTTTTAGATAGTAAACTCTTTATAAAGGATAGCTACGGTTACACCCTGTATAGGTTAGACTCACAGATATCAAATACTACCTTGTTGTTAATGGTCTAAACGCCCCTAGGTCGAGAATTTGAGATATAGCCACATACACCTATTTTAGTTTAAGTAAAGCTTTGGTTGATTATCATGTTACCTATAATAGGTCTCGGCTTCTTTCCTGACGCATCAGACAAGGTAATTCAAAGTAATGTTGCTCTGCTCTGCCCTTGGATAGCCGTCCCCGCACTATGAAAAAAAAATTAAACAAACAATTTGTTTTTACAAGTTTTATAACTATTTAAAGGCCGTTGCACCGCTTACAGATAGTTTGTTTGACAGATACAACTTTATTCGGCAGATTTTGTATGGAGAATCTGTCAAAAACGTTGTGGGTAGCCTAACAGAAACTTTTACAGTAAGCGGTGAAACAAGCCCTAAATCAACCGAAGAATTTTTAACCCAATGTTAACACACTTCTGAAACGGAGGAAGTTTTTCAATCGGAACGTATTCATTGAAGTACATTCTTTTTTTTATGAAATTTTAAAACGATGCTAATGCTATACGTAATACTAGTATTCTAGCTGTATATGTGCGCTTGCATTTTTTATTCACGTCGAACGTGTGAAACGCGATGTTTGTACTCTTTAATATGTACATATCGATAATAATCGATAATGAATTAAACATGTCTCCCGTCCCAAGTACCAACCCCTTCTATTTTTTGTGTTATCATATTTTACAAATCATTAAACTTATGTTAATGTTCGTGCGCCCTCGCTACCTTGGCCGTTCGCGTCGTATATTAAAAAAAAAACTTCTCCAATCATATTCCGAATGGTAATTTTACAGTTTTGAGCACGTCAATTTGTTAATGCGATGGAATCGCGTTTGCGGGTTTCGTGACTTTTTACGAATTAGCTTTTGTCTCTGTTTTTTTTTAATTTTATCGATAGTCATAAATTTAATGCGTTGCACAGTTTTTAACTATTTGGTAATCTGTGGTATATTTTGATTTATGTTTTTCACGGTGCATGAGAAACACAAATTCGACTTATTATGTAGTGAAAGCATAATGTCAACTTTTAATGAAATATGTGATTGCAGCGAACCGAGGTTTTTGGTTGGTCCGCGTTAGACAATGTCCACTAAAATCCCAATTGAATAAATAAAGCCCTGTCTTAAAACTTTTAAATATTCTTATTATCTTATTAATTAATTAATCTGCACTCTGCTCTGCGTAAAAAAGTATCGTTTACGATATTCGCTTGGCGTGTTTTTGTATGGGATTGAGAACATAGAACATAGACGAACGAAAAGTCACGTGATCTAGTCGAGTTCGAATATGTCAATACCATACAAAACAAGCGACGCGATTATCGCAAACGTTAATCGCTTGCCACTTGTCTAGGGGGGGCTGTTCACCAAATACAGAACAGTCTGTTTCTCTGTCTCTTTTGTTTTTTCCTTACTTTTCGGTGAACTTTATTGTATAACAATTTACATATTGCGAAAACTTTTAATTGGCCTTCACGTTTCTTTCCCTCTTTTTGTATGTAGCCGTTAGTTTTTCGAAATCAATAAAATAAAAAGGGTAACTTTATGTAGAATTTGATGTGTATCGTGTAGACTACACGTTTAGTAAAGTTTTTTATATAAATAATATACTTGATTTAAAAATCGGTACTCCTAGCGCCATCTATCAACTAATATTAACATTTGTTCATAAACGGAAGAAAACTAATATTTTAATTACAATATTAAAAATACATACCGTACACAAAATATTTTTTTAAAAGTTATTCAAGTTAAAAATGTGCAATATTACAATGGTATAACTGTGCTGTGTACCTAGTAATAGGAATGATTAGTCAACTTAATGTTGCGCAGATGTTAATACATATTTTATTCTTATTTTTGTAAATATATAAAAAAGTATTTAACTACTAAAAGAAGTTGCATTAATGTTTTGACATTGTCTAATATTATCTCAAATCGTGTTAAAAAAATTAGCACTCGCCTTTCAGTTTAGTGCCATCTGTGTCTATTCTAGGGAACTAAGTTGAGTATGCGTTAGGTGACAGTTGCCAGGGTCACTTTGATCAACGCCATCTACCTTGTATTAAAGAAACTACGTTCACTAGAAAGCTCTACAAAGGGTAAAAGCTCGTATTCGAAGGGAAAATTGTAACAATCGTAGTTTTTTGGGTTATGTGATTACTATTAATCTGATATTAATAAATTTTTGATCTTTGAACCAAGTACTATTTGAAACCAATAATAATTTTGATATATATTTCTTTTATTTTCATATCCGTTTGCATTCTTACAGGATTTAAAATCTAAAGCTGAAAACAAACTATAGGTCGTGACTTATCTCTTGTTTACACGCATAAAGTGGATAAGTAGGTAACTAAATTTTAATAAATTTTAGGTGGCTTAATTTTAAGCGTATGTCCAAAAGTATTTAAGTAGTTAAGCTCTTTACTTGACTCAAGATCGACGATCAACAACGTACAGAAGTCGTAAACTCTATCATTAAAATTTGTTAATGATGACGTTTTGGAGGAATAAATTATTGAAATACCTACTAAAAGGAGCACGACGAAAAACTGTGCCCAAATACGCCGCTACCATTGCAAATTTAACTAAATTGTGCTGACACGCACCTCTTTTTTCGTGAAACTAACCGCACTTGCGTTGCGCGGCGCGTCGCGGCAGAGAGCGGCGCGGCGCGTCAAAATATAATTTCTATGGATTTGTATGATAGTAATAATAATAATAATAAACTTTATTCCCATCTTTAAGAACATTACACAGCCAATTTTTAAACAAATAAGTAAAAAACAGAAAAGGGATATGATCTAAACTTATAACTAAATACAAAATAGTTCCCAAACAAAAGGCAGTACAATGCCAAAGATGAGGAAAAGGTGACCACTCAGGTTATGACAGCGACAGTCGCCACTATCCCTGGTCTTCCGTGATCACCCACACCCAAAAGTCAAACTAATATGTAAATATTTATATGGATTTATGATCAGAGTAAATTTAGTTTTAAAGTGAGATGCTCCAAATGTGGCAACTTTTAGTTAAGTAAGCCTTTTGTGGACTTTGCTGGCCATAAGTTTGCCCAATGATTCTTTCAGAATTGTATTGAATTAATTTGGAAATATATTTAGTCTGTACTTGATACTATCATGAACTATCTCTCTGCCATATATATAATTTAAACTTGACAAAAAAAAATTTTTCTTACCCATATGATGGCTTTGGCCCCTCCTCATATTGTTTCTTTTTGGCCATGTTATCTGCCTCTAAGACTTCTTCTCTCAATTTGGCCATGCTGACAATAAAATTGAGATTTTAGATGTACAATGTATGTAATTAGATCACATCATATAAATCAATAAAATATTATACAATGTCTGACTCAGATACAAGTATACACTATATTAACAGGGTATTGTCCTGCATGATAAAATTACAGGAAATAAATTGCCGCCTTCAATGTGATAATAAGCTTACATATTGTTCATAACTATATTCAGAAAGTATTTTTAAAGATGTTTTTATTGAAACCATTGTATGAAAATAAACTTTTTATGATACATGTTAGTAGTAACTGTGTTGTGGGATAAAGGTTCTCTGGCAAGATGTGATGACCATTTTGTAATTAAACTATATTCAAACACATAGTTTCAGTCTTCTGGTCATCTTAATGTTGTTATACACAAACTTACTCTATAGCCTCAACATGTCTGCCACCTGGCCCCCATCTCTGTTCCTGCTCAGTTACATCATTCACAAAGTCGGGATCTGTCTCCCAGTCATCAGCCTCTTCCGGCTCGGGCATTTTTACGTCTGTTGTCGCTTTCCACATCTATATTAGATTATGAAATGAAAAAGAGAATTATTAAGCTGCAGCAATAAGGTAGCAGGTAAAATAGCTTTCTGTTGTTTAAACATTAAAAAGTTTTGTTAATAGTAATAGATAGTATAGTAGCTATAGAAAAACAGGCTATTATTTCATATCGATCACCTTATCATAGACTTTATCTAAGTTTTAAGATAAAAACAAAAATTTGGGAGTGTCCCTATTAGTAACATAAAAAAAAATGTTTAAATGTGAGCTTATTTAAATTATACAATACGAATCTCTTAGTAAACGTATACTATGATATTAGTCATACATTCACTCGGGAAAAAGTTGTAGACTTAACACCGCTTTCTATTAAATAAAAGAGAAATACACACCTTGTAAGCCGGCTTTTATAAATCAAAAACAAACAATTTACTGGCACATTAACTAGTTGAAACTTCAACAACAAAGTATGTTATTGTTACAGTGAAATAAACAATACATTTATTCAAATATTTATATTGTTTTCGCTTAAATTAATAAAAAATACCACTGCGACGAATCATTCTATGCGTCAGCGTATAATGTCACTGTCATAATTTAAGTCAAGTGTCATCTGTCAACCCATCTTAGCTTTTAAAGTACTTCTTCTTGTGTCAATAATTGTGATAAGGCTTTAGCCATAACAATAAACTATAGTCTGGGTACTATTTAAAGAACAACCTTGCATTTATTTTGACTAGCAACATTATTCCGATAATGTCTCTTGTTTTCCGATTTAATGATTTTGATACGTGATCATGAGCATTATTATGTTTATGACCTTGATTTTTTATGTGAGAAATGATGTTATTTATAAAAATAAATTATATTTTTATAAAAGATGTATTAAAATGCCACATTTGACGATGTGAGAAACTGGATTTTGTCCCTCCTTGAGTCTCGAAGAAGGGACTGAAAGCAAAAAATATATAAATCTCAATAAGAATAACACTTTCTTTTTTAAAACAAATTATATTGAAATTCGTGTTTAGGTGTCATGATCTGATAAATGATCAAAATCTTTTTCGCCACTATAATTGTGTGATACCATCTACAGAATTTTTAGGTTCAACTTATAGTAGCGACTAGCCAGACTATACCTACCTAGGTAGAAGTAGGCCGTACGTGAGTAATTTTAAAAAAGTTTGTACCATTAGATTTTTGCCTGTCCCTGATTTTTTTGTGATAATTTTAAAGGTCTTATCATTCTTATTTAAAAGTTTCACTGTTTCAATCTTTATTCCTACTTTGCAATTTGCACTAAATAGTTGATCATATAACGGATAATTAATAAAGAATAAATTAAATATCTCTAGATTTTTATATACATTAAGGTATAGGTATAGGTATTTCAATTTCTTTATATATCAAAATATAATAATATATTCTATATCAAAAGCTTATTCGACAGGTCCAGGTAACAAGCAAACCCTGGTATATTTTTAGACTTGTAATACTGCCCCCTAGACAAGTGGCAAATGATTAACGTCTACGAAAAAAATTTGTATATTGACATAGACGAACGAATAATCACGTGATCTAGTCGAGTTCGAATACGAGTATGTCAATCCGATACAAAATAAGCGAAACGATAACGTTAGTAATATAAATAGCGTAAACGTTAATCGCTTGCCACTTGTCTAGGGGGGCTGGACAGCTTGTTTAATATCGCGCTTTCCGTTGATTTTCCAAGTATATATACTATACCCGAATTAATAAAAACTTCAATGAAAATATGATAATTTATTTATCATCATCAAATTACTTACAACTAAGGCTGAAACTGCATTTATACAGGCTGTAACAAACAAAGTTATAATACTTTGTATCATGTATCCCCTAGAGTTTGCTGTGAAAGAATCAGCATTATAAGAGCATAGAAAAGTGCCCCAGCGTCATTACGCTGCCCAAAAAAGTTTGCTCGCACGACGCTGCCACTTTCCCATTGAAGTCCATTTATAAAACATAATATCCCTGTGTTATGACGTTGTGTTGCAACACCCTGTATTTATTTTTATTACTTTACAATTTACCTATCATCAACATTGACAGTTGTTTTTACTTTTAGGTCTTACGTCATTATTTAGTGCGGTATAAAAATGTTTTTTAAAACTTAACAATATTAAAAATAAATAAATAAATACACCATATTAAATAAACAAACTTTGGTAGCCTTACTCCATAAAAATATTTACAAAAAATGCAATTTGGGGTTTGCCACATCCGAAGTAACAAAACTTATTATAAACCTGCCAATTGCCAGAAACTAAAATATATAAGTAGGTCAGTCAGAACCAGTGGCGTAGCTATACCGTTCGAGGCCCGTGGCAAATTCGTTTTCGTTTCTTTATGTCTATCTAATACAAAAACACGTCAAGCGATTATTGTGAAAAAAAACCACTTGCCACTTTTCTAGAGGAGCTTATTGGAGGGCCCTTCCGGCTGGAGGCACGTGGCATTTTGCCTGCTTGCCACCTTGTAGTTACGCCACTCGTACGCCAGATTTTAGCGAGGTATTAAATATTATATGGGCATAATGTGACCGACTTTGACTCACGACAAAATAATTTTCGGCTTTCTAATAACTTTTATTTTATTTATTTATATGCCGTTTCGGCTATAACCATGGCCGGTGTCAAGTAAAGGCGGGAAACAAATTTCTTTTTCCAATAATTTTTAGCAACGTTACATAAATTTCGTCAAGTCTAAAGTCTAGTCAGAGTAAAGATAAAACGTTAATACAGTCAGAGTCAAGTCAGTCGATTTAGTAAAGCGGTAGAAGCTTTACTAAAACTTCAGATGGAGTTTTGGAGGGGAACACAAAATAGCACGTTCCTTGAAGTTGTATCACTTGTCCACACTTGTGCATAACAACGCTTATGCGGTTTGCGCGTATATTGCGCGTGTGGTTTGTTATAATAAAATTACAACGTGGTTGTGTGGACTCTGACTAGATGGCGTTATTTCTGTTAAAATTACTATGTGGTTTTGTGTTCTCTGACTAGATGGCGATATTTCTGTTAAAATTACTGTGGTTTTGTGTACTCTGAGTGAATAGCGTACTCTCTGATAGCGCGGGGTGAGGTATAAGAAGCGTGTGTGGAAACACTCGGATGATCAAGATCATTTGCGTTGACAAGGCCCTTAACATAGTCCACTTCCAACCACACTTTGAAAAAGAAGAAAACTACACAACTCATTGCATTTGTTATTTGTATATAAAAATGCTATATTTACTTGTCAAACAACGAAATATTCTCGTACCGGTGGTAGGCACCGTAGTTTCGACGCTCAGAAAATGTACTTAAAGTACTTATTTTCAATATTTAGATTCTGATTTGACTTGATCATTCGGACCTATCGTGAAATTCGTTCGTACCGGATTGTCCTATATCAATGGATAGTTTAAACTATAAAAATAAAACAAATCATTTTAAGCAATTATTTATTAACAGAAGACATAAAGTGTAACATAATCTTGAATTAGGTACCTATTTTAAAAATATCAACATGAAATTAACAGCTTATATTTTAATACTGTGGGATAATGTAGGCAATGTTACTAATAAATATAATATTAATATTATGCTAAAAAAGATGAACTTGGCTAAAATGTACATGACACTTACTGTAAATAAGCCAAATTTTATGAAATAATATTAATTCATTTATAGATTTTAATAGAGCTGCCAAGCAGTAAAACAATAACTTTACCACTGTAGAAAATAATAATTTATTATATTAAATTCATTATAGGTACTTAGAACAACATAATTTTTCCTATCCACGACGATCTCAATTATTTCTAAATACATTGTTACCTATTGACCATTGATATATTGACCGAGTACTTCATTATAATATTATTATTATATTATTGTGATCGAAATAAAAATAATGTGTCTACAAAATAAAATGAGTTTTATTTACATGAGAACAATATTAATAATCTTATATTATTAATATTGACTAATATTAATAATATTATAATGGAACATTAAAAATTTATATGTACGAGTATTACATCTCTTTAGACGAATACAGAGCAATGCATCTCTGTCATTAATAATTCAATGCCTGTTTTCACCAATCGCAAATTAACTTTTTTTTTGATTACACCAACTACTTTGTAAAAATATTTTTTATGTGAGCCCAAAATATTACGATCGTCAGATCGAGTCGTCGTATAATGCGGATTGCGGTCGTTGAAAGCCTGCATTATACAGCATAAGAAACCATAAATATTGAAACAGAAGAAATTGGGTTATTTTTTTTATGAGAATGTAAATATTTTTTTAATGTCTTTTTGTCATAAAAATGCTTAGTATCCTAAGCATATTTTCTAGTATTTGTCGGACGAATATTATTGTATTATGTCAAAATTGCAAGCAAAATACCGCATTTGAAATAAATAAAATCCGTAATTAAACTGATCCTTGACTGTATAAAAAGCTATCTATACTATGCCTTTGAAAATTACTGTCGAACAGAAATTCAAAGTTAAATGCAAATATAATTAAAAATAGATATAGTTAGTTTAATAAATATTTCGTTAAATATTTACTTAACTACTGCAGACATGGTGTGTGGTCTAAATTTCTTATTTTAAATTTCACAAAGGCCAGCACTTTGGGCCTGTTTCACCAGTTCCCGAAAAGTGCCGTATTTCCCACAACATACTTGGATTAACCCTATCTGATGCTTATTAGGAAGTGGTAAATCAGGCCTTTCACATTATTATGATAAAATATCAACACCAACATGATTTGGTGAAATTGGGCCTGAGTTTTTGTGATCATTTTAATGAATAATAATATTATTATTTGAGTAAGACTCAAATAGCATTTACAGCCCAGTAGCCTAAACTCAAAAGGACCACAGTTTATTAAATTTCGAATAACTTTCCAGATAGGTACCCACTTAAAGATTTTAACATAGGTAACATTTACGAAATTTTTATAATAATATACTTTTATTTTTTCCGTCACAGAGTTGTAAAGTTACTTACAGTAGTCTTTACTAAATCATACATCATAATATACGAGAAAATGTTGAGTTACGCCCAAAACAAAATACACAGGTACCCTACAAAATACCATACACAGTACCTATTATGTTATTTTAATCTATCGACGATTATCTATTAAACATTTATTTTAGTCTATCCTAGTTACGTTACACGACTCGTTAAAAGCTACTGTATTGATTCGTCAATTATAACGTTTTTATACAATGTTTAATGAGAAAATCCGTTTCAATTTTATCGATTACAAAACGTCATCAGAAGGTTTTGTGGTTATATTTATATTGGTCACCCTTATGTTTCGAAATTGTGCATTTTTTCACAAATATTTTCTAGAAAAACTCTGCTGAAAGTTCTACTTTTACAGGACAATACTTGATTTCAAATGTTCAAAAGTACAAAAACTAGCGCGTTTTACCGTTTGTTTGTATTTTGTTATTACGATGTGTACTTAATTAATTAGAAATTGATCTACAAAAGCAATTCAAAAATGTTTCAGTTCCATCCGTATCATCAGTATTCAGTACCTACTTGAAAGTATTGTTTAGATATTTAAAATTATTGTTAAATTTCCTTGTATGCCATATTGATTGCTTGTCTGTATGTCGAAATCTGAGCGATTAGCGTACGTTACAGTATACTTATTGTACTTAAGGCCCTTTTCACCACATTTCGATGAGTGTCCTGTTGACTATAAACAACTTATTTGACCGATGAATAGCCTAACCTTTGAAGAGTCAAGAATCTTAGATCTCAGGAGAATCTGTCAAATTATTTGTAGATAGCATATATGGAATTTATCAGGAAGTGGTGAAGCAGGTCCTTAATACCCCGATTTGATTTAAAAAATCTTTCTCTCATTTTATCGAATGTGAAAACCTCTGAAATGTGAAATCATCAGTTTCTTGCATGGCAGAGAAAGACAAGAAGAGAAAAGAGAAAAAGAGAGATAGACAAGAGAGCAACTACTATTGTCGGACTTCAGTTCAATATAATACATAATGTGTTGTCTGATTTATCGGTTATTCAAGATTATAGAGACTAAATTTTAACTTTTTAAACTTTAACGTTAACAACAATTTGCTTGACACTGACCTCAGTTTGCATATTCATGCCAATATAGAAATATCTAGAGCTCTGCTCTAGAGGGAGGAAATAGCAATATCGTATAAGGTTTTCATAAAAAATAACTTCTGTCAACACACAAGGGCCTATTAAGCATTATGCATACCTTATCTCACAGCTCCTCCATCGAATACGTTCACCTACGTACACAAAACCTAAATTATCACTACATACGCACTAAATTCTATTTACAACGTCATACGTTTACGGTGTGCGTGAAGACCGCTTACCTTTATTGACGAGAAAACAATCACAGATTAGAAATAATTAGCTTTAACAAAAATAACACAGGCCGGGCTTGGAAACGTTTTGGAGCGCTTCAACAGCTCAACACGGCAATGGTTTGATTTATAACAATTTTAGCTTTGGCACATTTGACTTATTTTCTAGTGCGTCGGCACCAGCGTATAAAATACAACTAAATCAACCTTCCATAACACTATGACATTAATTTTATTAATAGACGTGCTTAACTTGAAGATTGCTTGGCATTAATGAAGGGAGACGAATATGTGGAATTAAGTTTAGTAAGTTGAGATCTTTAGCAATGTTCCGCGAAATTAGAATATTGCTAAAAATCTTAATTTAATAAACTTAAAGCTATGGATTTTTGAAAAGTAACGCCTTATTCTATTAAATATGTAGTATGTCAATTAATTAATAAGATTGCAATCTATAGTAATAAAATCGATAATGATACCTCTTGTCTCACTTTTGGTAGCTCTGGTGGGGTGGGGCCTACCAGAGAGACCTGAATTGGACATCTTTTTCACTTTTACATAGAGTTTCTTAAAGTTATGCACGGCTTATTACATTTATATTTCGCTTTCTCAAATAACATTTCTTCTAGTCACAAATCGTGGCTTTAGTAAAGATACAAAGACTTAGTTACGACGAAGTTTTAACTTTTTATTATATTTATATATTTATGTAATAAGATTTAAAAGTATTGTTATAGATATTAATACATACCTATAAATGGGAATATTTAATGGCTTACATTAACATTATGAAAGATTAAAGAAAAATGCTTTTTCTGAAACCTAACGAAATGCGATTTTAAGCGTAATTAAATCAATACCTACGGTTAATTTTGATAATTTGGTCATATATTCTCCAATTTCCTTTTGGTAAGCTGAAAATACTTTACAAATAGATAATTATTTAAACATACTATAAAATATTAAATCTCTTAACTAGATACCATTTATCTTAGATAGAATATTGAAAATTTAAAATTTTTAGCCCGATTTGTGCTTCCTAACGATGTCTCGACCATAGCCTAGCTATTAATAATTTATTACAACTTCATAAAATAAATAAGTAAAAGCAATTTAGAATCGACTCTTGACTATCTTTTTTAACTACAAACCTACAAAACTACTTTTTGGTACCGGAAAGGGCAAAATTAGGTAATAGAAATCTTTGGTAATTCGAAATACACTTTGAGTATCAACAACTATAATATGTACATTTTGTTGCGTTACTTCGCTTAGGCAGACGCAGGTATAATGCGTTATAACAATCGACCTTTTAAAACTAGTCCTTTTGTGGGTTGGTTGGGTTTTCATGGGGTTGGACGCTAATACTGACCGCGCCTGTGGGGCCCACCATAATTTTCACCTGTAAAAAAATATCGTCAGTAAACGTAAAGTCAGGACTCGAAGCCAGGACTCGGGTCTTTCGTTTTATATCAAAGTGATATGAGTCATTTTTTTAAGATTGTTACTTTCAGCGCAACCCTAAAGTTTCATCTGCACTTACTTATGAGAGTAGGCATGATATTTCAACAAAACATTCAAAGGGCCTGTCTGCACAACTCCCTGATAAGTATCGGATAGTCTATCCGTAACATTTTTACCAGATCCTCCATACTTCTGCTACATCTGTCAGATAGCATATACGCCGCTTATGAGGAAGTGGTGAAACAGACTAAAAGTGGTAATATTTTTTTACTAAATAACTTTGTGCTAGGGAACACTTAATCATGCTATCGGTTGGTAAAAATTAACATTAGGGTCCAACTTTTATGTATCTACGAAAAAAATTCGGCACTTATCTGCCCGCAGCTTCGCTCGTGTGGAATTCGAAAATCGTGAAAAAATTACGAATATTTCGCTTCATGACCAAATGTAGCCTAATATGTAATATGTTACCTTTCAACTAAGCCTTTACCAAAAAAAATCGAGTCTATTGGTCTCTTCGGTTTATTTGTGCGTGAAAGAAGCGCAAACAAACTAACTTTCTCATTTAAATTATTAGTATACAAAAAGCTCGTTTGTGTGCTGAAAAATAGGCCCTTTTAAACTTTACCTAGTCCCCGCGTCAGACGTTCATGGCGTAGTACACGGGATTGGGGGGTGCGGTCATGGGCGACGTCGCTGCAGGGGCGGATATACCCGATGGGGCCCCCTCCGGCGCGCCCCGCGAGCTGCGAGATGGCGACCCCGGGGCTGGCTGGTATAGTGGCGCTGGCACCTGTAAAATCATTGTTTTTTCATAGCGTATGTACCGAGTTTGTGAAAAGTCTACAGTACATAAAATCATTTTTTTAAATGATATTTAGGGGGCAAGCGAGCAGACGGGCTACCTGATGGAAAGCAACTGCCGTCGCCCATGGACACTCGTGACATCCGACATCCTACGGACGCTCAAACTTTAAGAATAGGCCTCCAGGTTTTGTGATAAAAAAAGCAAAATATAAAGCTCGCTCCACACAATCCAACTTACAGGACATCGTTAAGAATTGGCTTAACTATTTCAAACGCAAGTTCTATATTCGTCTTTAAAAATCGAACGGAACGGATGCCCTCAAGAAAGTTTTTAACAATTAATCGTTTCCTTCTAAGCTTCCTTCTTGTACAATATTTATAGGGATCCGGATTGCGGCGACAGAGATAGACGGCAGACCGTCCCGGAATCTTGCCGTTAAAAAAAACCCTTTGTTTTCTTTTATGTCTATAATCTGTTTCGATTCGTTCTGAGTGCCAAGTGCGAGTTTTTTTTGACATTTATTTTTTTTATTTACCAGTTTATTGTACACAAAAACGATTAACAAGAAATATACATTAAAAGAAAAACGACACAACAGGTACTGATGTTTACTAGAGAAATTTCTTCCTTCAGTTCTAAGAAGAGAATTATGATTACAAAAATATTAGATAAGGCGCTGGTGCACAGAAAAACATACATAAAAACAATTATAATAAAAATACCTTTATGATACAACATTATACTCTACACAAAATAATACAATTAAATAATATTAATTCTAAACTATATCTACATACTATAATTTTAATTACTATAAATATTTTTAATACAGTACATAAATACATACTATATGTATATTTAATAACTATAACTGGATTCAGTATTGAGGTAGTATTCTATATTCGATAGTGAAAAATATTATACTACTAACGCCATCTAGTGTAAAAGTTCAATTTATCTTAGCAGTTGCAGATTCTAACTCCTAGATGGCGTTAGTGGTACAATATTATAATTTTTTTTAAATATCTAAGAATATTGCCGTGTCTGTCGTATCATCGACCGCCCTCGCATCGGCCCCCCGAAAAATTGGTCTAGATACACCAATGGGCACTTATCACGAACTGGTGAAACAAGCCCCAAGTCAAGATTACCTCTGTTCAAAGTCCAAGCCACGAGTAATTCGTAGAATTATTTAAACCAGCAATAACTGTCTTAATAGATCGTTAAGTTCGTGAGCATAGAATGAATATTAGTTCAGTAACAATAGCGAATAATCGTTATTACACACCTCGTAAGCAGTAGCGTAGCGTGGGGGGAGTCAGGAGTGGCGGCTCTTTTTAGGGAGCGGCATAATTTAACAGAAAATAATAAAATATTCTAAATATTTAAACAATTTTCAAATTTCATATTTCTAAGACAACTATTAATTCGGAGCCACGCACGGTATACATTTTCATTAGTTATTCTGTGACGAATTCAGAGTTCTAGGATTTGGTGACGGTCCTTGTCGAAAAATTCTTTGAATATTTAGAAATTCTTTGAATGATTAGATCGTGACGGTTCTGCAATATTTATTTGCGAGATTATTTTTCGCTACTTAGCTGTAATGTAACACACATGGAATGACTGAATGTAATATAACACACCAATAATATCCGCTTGAATGAAAATTGTTTGTAAAAAATTGTACAATTCAATTCAAAAGCCTTATTAAGGGGGCGGCAAAATTGACCTCCCCCGAGCCCCCGATACCCACGTTACGCCACTGCTCTTAAATCGATATTAATCGATATTATTGTACTCATTCAAATCGATCCAGGCGCAAGATTACTGCAACACTAGATATTTAGTTGAGGTCGTATATTTCGTTTTTCGGAAACTTATTTTGAGGCCATCCATAGCGTACGCCACACACATGATTTTTAAGCCTTCGCACAGGTGGTCATATTTCTGAGAACCCCACCTCTTCATAGTGTCACGTCACATTGAATGTAATTTTGCATCTAAAAATTAACCAAAATGTTTCAAGATAAAATTTTGAATATTATGGTGTCACACACATGTAAACTGTTACCCTTGTACCAGCTTGTACACCGTCTATAAGCGCGACAATAAAATTAAAATTTAAAATTTAGGTCGCTGTATAAATAATAACAATAAAATGTTTGTATGTAAATATCGCAATTCGATATTCAAAATCTAAGCTGGGTGACAAATATTGACAATGCAGAAAAGATGACCTACCAGAGGCTAAGGTTAAAACTACCGTTCGGTCCGTCCCACTGCATTCACTGTCGAACATGCTTTTTACCCGATTGCGCCAGAAGGAGGATTATGTTTTTCGAGAGTATGTATGTATGTACTTATAATTGTGTGGCACGCTCTGCAGCCTAAACGTCTTGATGGACTTATCATTAGATTCGTTTGTATATCACAAATGACACATATGGGTACATTAAAAAAAATATGTCAAAATTGTAAGGTTCCAAAAATTTTTTTTAGTCCATTTAGGTCGAGCAGGGTATTAAAATGAACGGCTTTAAATAACCATCTTAGAAATATATATAACATTCTAATCGGGTTTTCTGTTTGGACATTTAGCTTGTTAGAGTTCCGTATATAAAAGATTAAATATGGGACAAAAGCTAATAAGTATATAATTGATTTAAAGGCAGACATTGAAAGTAAGTATGTCTCACACTATTCATATAGAGGAAAGATTGTATTTTTGTTTTTTTTTTGTAACACAACTATAAACTTTGAGCCATTAAAAAAGCATGGATTATTTCTACACTACGTCAGAAAGATCCCGTATACAGGTAGGGTATACCTGACTTGGAATATAGGATACATTTTAACTCTGAATGAATGCCACTGGGATTTTAAATCATTTACACGCGGGCCAAGCCGCTAGAAAATACTAGTTATACGAACTTGTTTGCTTGTTCTTAAAATTAATATTGCACGAACTGTAGGAAGTTTAATATCATGCAACTCTTATTAAGGAACGCCCATTCGCTGTATCGCAATTTAAGTTAGGTTATATTTTAAGGTACCACATAAACACTAAACTCTTATTCATAAAAATATTTAAGCAATGTTTAACTATCTAAGGTTCGCTGTCCCTTTCTGTCGTGTAACGTTTCAATATTCCAAAAGAGGACAGCTTACCTTGATTAGATAAATGTTGCTTAAATATTTTTAGGAATAAGGAGATTTTCCGCAAAATTACATAACTGTCACCTGTTTACTAGCTGAAAATAGAATTGTGTTCGTTTTTGGAAGTGAGCTATTAATTAAGTGGGAATTAGTTTTTTTATTTGCTTTTTTTGTTAATACATAGTTGTAACACGAAATTTAATTTAATTCGGCAAAGTCTTAACTATATTTAAGTCTTAGCAATTATTGTTAACAAACCTTTTAAAATAAATACTGTCTCACAATTTTTGTTTTCAGTCGCTTCTTACAAATATTTACATTAACCTAAGCATACTTAAAATGAAAAAAAAAAACAATCTTTGAAAAAGGAATCTCGTAAAAACTTCACTTCCGCAGCATCCGTTCGAAATGTTACCTGCTACTCCACCTTTGCGTCGACGTCTTAAGGATGAATCTAAGAGATTAAGAGGTAAAATATTAGTGGACGGAGCATAGCACGAGCCCAGGAAGTAGATACTTGGTGGTATTGACTGTATCGATTGATTGATGAACTGAGAGGGGAACTAATAATGAACGAATGAACGAATTCCCTTTTTAAATTCCAGAGATTTTGAGAATGCTTCTGTTTGTTGGCAAACTGGGGTGATGGGTCAACGAGAGATGTTTTAAGTTTTTTCTGGTTACTTTGAATTTACAGGGGCATTTAGGGCCGTTCATTAAAGATGTGATTTTTGTTACAAAAAAGTAAATATAAACTTACCATTATACTCCTCTGAAGTTGTGTGTAATAGTTATCTATGTTTTTTTATCTCCTAATAAAATGTTCTATTCATACTAATAGCTTTTAATTAGCCGCCGAGGAGTTTTTTAGCGGAAAAAGTCAGCGAGCGAACCTTAAGCATGCTTGTAAATTTGTTATAAGCCTGATGAAAGCAATATTTTTTCCCGTGCCGAAACTAAATTTATTAATGTATCTATAATGAAGTCAGTGAAAATGTAAATCACGTGCAACTAGGATGTATCCTCTATTTCGGGAACATTTATTTCACCCGGTTACATTATCTGTCTCTATTCGTGGATTTGTGGCTGTTTCCTGCGCACTATTAATTTGTTACAAACTTGCGTTCATCATCACCAGTACCACGCTATGCGGTAGTAGTATAAAGCTGTCTACAGACTCTCCGATGTATATCAAGAAGCTAAGTAAATAGTATATATCAAGCTAAGCTAAGTTAAAAGTCTGAAATTGTTACTAATTATTTTTGAAGATCGTATGAGAAAAAAACAAACACTTATCGTAAGGTTCATAAAACTAATGATAATCACTGGGTCAGCTATGAATGTTGTAAAATAACTATTTTTAAAGAAAAACTTGTAAATTTTATAATCCTCCGCTCGATTTCATAAATATGTTAAAAAATACATAAACCAGACGTGAAATGGCTATCCGTTAGTTATTTTTAATTGAGCACACATCCTCGTTGCCGTGTTTAGAAAGGGCATTTTTTATCCCAAATATATGCCAGCATTAAAAAAATAAAGCGTGTACGAAATACATCCATCAGACGACCAAATAAATCAGAGTTACGTAACGTCGCGCGGGTTTTCTTCATTTCCACGCTACGGCGTAACGACATAGCGAGCGAGCGAGACGGCAATAAAACAAAGTTTCAGTTGCGCGTACATAAGACAGAGATGGCGTATACGCTGTATTGGGGCGCGTGCGCATCCACTGAAAGCTTTGCGCGCTTCAGTTTCGATTTGAGCGTCGGTGTATACGGACGTATGAGTCGTATTCCCGAATATAATTCGAAATTCGTGAACTCTTTCGTGCTGTGTGACATTTTGTGTTGTGCCCTGTGACTTCTGAATATTTTGGACAATTTTCGTAGTGGTACACCCGGTGTTTCATAATTTTTAGAAACTGGTAAGCGTTTATGTTATTTTAAGATATAATTAAATATAGAACGGGCAGTGCATGAAAACATAATTAGTACGATATTTAACATGATACAATGGTATCTAGAAATTTAGATCTGTTTTGGCGCGTCTGCGTATCTTGGAAACAGAAACAGATGTTGGGCATGATTCAAGTTACTGCAAAAAGAGCAGAAGGAAATCGACACTATTTGCTTTTAACAATTATTATTTTTTTATTACAGAGTCGAAAATACTTTTGATATGATTGTACAGTAAAATAATAAGCCTTTTATAATTTTTGGTACAGAAAAAACGTTTTATGTGCGTATCATTGACCGTTTTTTAAATAAATACGAAAAAAGAAATATATAATTTCAGTGGAACCGAAAATAAAGAAACATTAATATTTTGGATTTTTTTCCAAAAACGTCAAAAAAGTTAAAATACAGTGATCAAAAAAATAATAATGTCAAAAAAGAAACAGCAATGTGAGATTTAGTAAAAAAACATACAGAAATGTTTAAAAAAATTAAACATAAGAACGCAAAAGCTATGTTAAATAGCTGAACTGATTTTGATGATATTTTGTTTAATTATGCTTTGAGTCTTGCCAAGTTTTTCGTCATGTAAAAATTGCGCCACGACCAACATCTATATAAAAGATCTTTAATCCTAAAATCACTTAAGCTCAAGGCTGGATTCGAACCCCGCTCCTTCGAATTCATCCCGCGTGCTATTAACGCACCACACGTGCCTAACAATAAGTTTTTGTTGCTAATGCTCACAGAGGTCTTAGAGAAACCAGTGGAGTCGTAAAACAATTTTTATTTTCAAAAGAAAAATAGGTATAGAAAAATTATTTTAAACCCTACACTTTAATTATCTAAGAAATCCAAAATTCATTTTATAGTGTGACATCAGAGAAATTGAAGCATAAGTAGATGACGAAGCCAAGTTCGTCCCCAAGGCCATACTCCGAAACCATTTTAAGGGGGCGAATAAAGCAAAAAATAAAACATCGTCTTTCTCTTTTCACACTTACAACCGTTACCTATTCACATGCCAGGTGAAACACAAACAACGCGGAATCGCCGCCCAAATAGTTTTTTCTAAATACCGCGATAAATATACAAAATTAAAGAAACGGTTTTTATAGAAACTCGGTAACAGAATTTTATATTGTGTGTTAAAATACTAAGTCCATCGAATGCGCCGTTTTACGAAACGAAGAAATATGCGTGAAAATTTCAGGCGTCTTTGTGATTTTTTTTATCGAGAAAATTTTAGGCTATCGTGTTTTCGTTACTACAGAAGCTCCCAAATATAAAGTAGTATCTATGTTTAAAAATGAAACGATTAGTAGCTTTTTTTTTTAATCTTTTATTTTTTAAAGAGGGTTTGTGATTAGTAGCTTATTATCAAGTATTGAAACGGAATTATGCAATAGTAAATTTTGCTTTTATCGCCCTCTTAAGACTTGGACGAATCGAAATACCGCGTCCTACTCTAGCAAACGTGAAATCACGTTGTTATAACAGGACGGCAACATGAAATCATTTGCTCATGAGTAAATTTTTCTCATAAAAAATCATAAAAAAAAAACAACTATGTTACTTATTTGTTTGGCTAAAGTTTTAATTTCTATTCAATTATTAAAATGGAATTTTCTAAAGGCACTAATCCAATAAGCGATAATCTTTACTTAGTACAAACATGTAGGCATTGTTATCTATGAAGTAACAAGTGATAGGGGGTTCAACCGTTGACATGTAAATATAAATGTTTACCAATTGGTGGACTCCTTATAAGGAAAATGGTCATTATGTAATATTGTGACAGATAAAATGTATTTACTATTAACACTTGCATTATTAAGATAACAACGCACACAATTAGAAAATATTGGTCCCAAAAATATTTGATCTAAAATACGAAAAGACAATTATCGTGGTACACTGTAGTTGTAGATATCAAAGTAGATATTTAAAGGCGAATGCTAGCTGCGCGCTTTTGTATTTTATAAGGAACTTTACTTTTTTAAGATAAAAATCTTTCAAATCTGGTAATTCAGAGCCTAAACTACTATACAAAAATCCACGTCATAATCGCTACGTTTTAGAAAAAGTCAGTAGCATAATTACAAACTTTCTCTTTAAACAAATTTAAACACTTGGTATTGGGAAGAAAATTGTTTTTTTAATAAAAAAAAAATTACATCAAAGTCGTCTCCATGTGTTTTTAAATGTCTATTTAGTTTTTGATGATACACAACGTGTGCCAAACACGTGGTCCCGGACAACATCTCTAGTTTGGGGTTCCGATGTTACCTACAGTGTGTTTTTTGTTTTGTCAACCTACATTTAATATACAACCTACATCTAACGTTTAAAAAATCTACCAACTGTTACCACTGACGACGTGTCAGTGGTAACAGTTAGTTTCCCTACAGTATTTTTAAATATTCAAATTATTCCTTAAATAAATTTTAATAGTTTTAATAAATTGAAATAAACTTTTATTGAGGGTCACACATATTTTAATGCAAAAAAACCTATGCGTTAAAATCATTATATTTTTAGAACATTGCTTAATTATTATGACTTTTTTATAGCATTTCTATTGACTGCTACTTACAATACTTTTCTTCTTCTACTCACGAATGTTACCACAGGCCTTACCCTTCCTTGTTAGTTCAGCTATGGCTTCTTCCTTTTTTTATTACATTTTTGTGATTTTTGTTTAACATGTGACCGTTTTAAGCCTCAAGTCATTAATGGATAACTCCTAATGAGCTCTGATTCGCTCTAGAATCTAAGATCATCAAATTTTAAAACACATCCTCATTCCCTTATCATTCATAACTAGCCAGCGAGCGGAACTGAAACGAATATCCAGTTCATAAAATTTTTCATTAAGAATATTATTTATGTTTCTTTTTATTCGCATCGCGCTATTTTAAATTCCTTTGATCGTAATGAATGGCGTTCTTTAGCAATAATGATGATTTATTCGTAAAACGTCCCATTCATTTTTAGTGACAGTCGTATAATATGTCACGTGCTGAGTTAACTGATATTATTGGATAAGCATCGATTTTAATAACCAAAAGATAAAATGCTTAATTATTTTTTAACAAAAAATTTAAACCGACTTCCAAAGGAAAAAACTAAAATAGTACAAAACAAACTAAAAAGTA